>JAJKFJ010021884.1:0-13775 GCA_027382625.1 Tetmemena sp. SeJ-2015 | reverse complement strand
AAAAAAATTTTTTTATTGATTCTGGAGCAGAAACAAGGGGAGATAGGTGCGATAGTTTAAACGCCCCCCGATTTCTCAACTCTTGGCTTGACTTTTAAAAGCACAGAGTCTCTTGCCGAGCTCAAGTTCAGAGAGCTCTCCTTGCATTAGTGCACACAGCATCTTTTTGGTTGCTGCCCGAACAATTTTTTAGCTTGTGTTTGCAAAAGGTTGTACTTGTTCTTAGCTAGGTTTTGTTTTTAAAATTAAATTTTAAAATTTATAAAAAAGCCCGCCATTTAAAATTTTTTGTATGCTGTTCCTGGTGCAGAGCACTCAAAAACATAGAGTGAAAAAAATGTATTTTAATTTTTATCTTTCTTATTTATTATTGATAGCTCCATTTTTATCTCTTATTCTGCTTGATTTTGCTAAAATTTAAAGTTAAAACGCAGTTAGGTGCTCAAATTCCGTTGGCAACCATGTTTAGAAATGTCGACGTCAAAAAGGAAAAAAGCTGTACAAATTTTTTGCAACGCGATTGAACTGCTATAATTAAGTTGCAGAAATTTAGTTTGTACAAATTTAAAAGTTTAAGTAAAATTTTAGTATTATTTAATGGACCCACCACTATAAAAAGGACTCCATCTTCACAACTTGCCCCTGATTCGCTTAGTTCTCTAGCTCTATCTATTTAGCTTGTCACCCTTGGGATCCACTATTAAATAGAAAAGACTTTAGCTTGTTCGGATCTAAAATAATAAAACTTTGATTTTCAAATAAAAACGAGTACTCAGAAGATGGGGAAAAAACTTGAATGTTAAGCTTTAAAGAGTGGAAGCGCAAGATTGAGCAACAGGTTCCAAGCAAGGAAGACCCCTACAGGTACCCACTTAGAAGGTAAGAAGCTCTCATTTGGAGTAACATAAACTTTGTTGGTTTGTTCCTTCCGACAATGTATGGAACAAAGATCTCGTTCCTCAAAGCAATTCTTCTATGAAAGAAAGCTTTTCAAACAATCGATGTCAACATGATGGAGATCCCAAACTATCCTGAGATCTCAGTCACTAATATGTATGACGATGCGTGGGAGATCCGGAGGTTGCTCTATTCCTTCCTAACAAGGAACAACTCTCAAACAAGTTGCCAGAACGAAATTCTTCTTTGGCTCTTGCTACCTGTACGTGCAGAGTACCTCAAGAGATCATTGAAGATGCACACAGGAAGAGATTTAAGTAGAGGAGAACTACCTTAAAAATTAGAAGTGCGTGAGGAGCAGCTGCAACTCCTTATTTTCTCACTGCAAAGCAACTTTCAAATGAGAGAGTATAGTGGTGGCACTCTAAACATTTTTGCGTTTGAGTTGATGTTGAAAATGTTTATTACTACTGATAAGGGTGATACATCCATACCTTAGAGTCAAATGAAACTGAGATAGGATGGATCATGTAGTTATTTTTGAGTAATTTCGCGTTTGACTCGCATGATTATAAGTATTAATAAAGAAATTAATTTTACGTAACTTATTTTCACTTTCTTATCATATTATGGGATTTTTACTATAATCTGGCATTACAAATCTGGTATCTTATTAAATTTAATGACTTTACCCTGCTGTATTTTTTTAAATTACGTTTTCCTTCTTCTTTCTTTTTTATGTTCAAAAATATTTTGTATCATCACTTCATATTTTTATGAGAGGTGACACTTAATATTAAAATTAAACATCCTTATTTGTTTAAATAATGAAAGAATCCATTTTATATATGTGAGTTAAATTTATATTACATCAGGGGTAAGCATTATGATAAATTTAGATTACATCTTAAGTTTCTTAATCCTTTATTTTGATTTTATACTTGTGAGGGTCGTTTTATTTAATATAGCTAGGAATTTAATGGAAAATGAAATTAATTTATATATTAAATTAAAATGGTACAAATCAGCTGCAGTTGAAGTGTGTACAATTTAAATAATTATTAAATCTTTCAATTCAGCATCATATTCTAAGTACTTTATATCTTTGCAAATTTAGTTATAAGCAGCAAAAGTTTTAATAGAAGTGATATTTATTCTTTAGGTTAATGCGCGAATCATATCTCGCTGCTGAGAGGTGCTGTGAAGATGAAGAAAGAAGAAACTCATATTAAATTTTGATTCTCTAAAAAAAAAGCTGCTGACCAGGGCTGAATCTTTGATTTCAACTGCCACGAAGTTGCAACTCTCCATTTATTATTTTAACCAATCACCGAAAATTTAATTAAATTTTCTGCTATAATATAAAGTAGATAGTTAACAGTTCAAACTTGCAAATTAATAATTAATCCAGATCATCACCACTCACATGAAATATTTAATTTTTAAGAATCTATTTAATTTTATATATTCCGAGCCAATCACTTTCAAAAACTAGTCAACCCAAATAGAAGCCAACTTTATATAAGATATTTTTAATGATTTCTTTTTTCTCTAAATATATAACTTGCTTTAGTAACCTGAATTTTAGCGATTTCCCTTTCATAATTGAATGAAAAATAGACAGTTCAAAATATAGGTTGAATATGAATAGTTGATCGAGGGTAAGGAAAACCTAATGAAGATAGAGTTCTTGAACAAAGTGATATATATTAAATTAGAGATAGTTAAAAAGCATTATGTTTTTAAAATTTTAAAGAGGGGGCGTCCTACAAGATCATCGTCAAGAACATGAACACCACCACCCCAGTCTGAGTTATATTTTTTTTCCGCCTTTGAGCAGTTTTCTGTTAGGGTGAGGGGGGGGCTCCTTCTGAAAGTTGTAGTCCCAGAGTTTTCTTTAGCATGATGTTAATTTGGTTTTGAGGGGGTTTAAAAGTAGCAAATGGAAGCTACTTTTTTAACTCTTCTTGCTTTCCGTAAGATATCTCTGTTGATCTGGGGGATACCTTCCTTTTTTGGATCTTTGCCTCCTAGCCTGCCACTTTTAACTTTTAGAAGTTGAGGTTGTTGTAGTTGATGAAGTAGTTGTTGTAGTAGACATTTAAATAAAGAGTTAATTTAATTTAAAGCGTAATATATTATGAATCACGAACAAGGACTCAATGAATTTTATTTCTAAGTTTGCCCATGAAGAATGATTCAATTTTAAAATAATAACACCATAATTTAATTTCTCAGCTAAGTTTTAAGGAATAATCTTTTTCTTGGTGCTGTGCTAATTGGCATAAAATATACTAAATTAGGACTGCTCTAACATATTTTAAATTCTGATTTATATTTGAGTATCCCTTAGACTCTAGTTATGATTCGTCTATTTAAAAAAAATATTATTAAGTCATAAATGAGTTGTGGAACCTGTAATCCTAATTTAGGAGAATATGTCAAAGTGGAGAATAGAGATCCGAATTTTAAGTTACAAATTCTTTTTTTAGATAATACAGCTTAAATTAGCGCATAAGCTAATTAGACTCTTGAGGTGTATTCTTGCGGATCTTGCATTCAGGACTCAAGCAACAAATTCTTTTCGAATTAAACTTTATTTAATGTTTTCAAATGCTCAAAGTGTATAAATAAAACTAATTGCATAACTTGTAGCAACTCTTCACTCTATTTAGATGTCGATACTCTTGATTATATTTAATTTTGCTTGATTGCGTTGAAAAATGCTTGGACTTAGACTAAATTTCTTATTTCTTATAAGCAGAAGGATAGCCTGACCTCAGGATTTGCAGGTCTAGAAATTTGAATATAAATTAATGGAAATTAATTGGCAATTTGTATGTGGATGGGTCTAGCTAGGTAGATATTGAGCTGGGTACATTTAAGAATCCCTATAAGAATATAAGTTCAGCAATCAGAGAAATCCACAACTCTCTTGCTGCGGTATACTACGCACCTCTCTACTTAAATATTAGGAGTGGCACCTACAATCATCTACAACTAGTTACTGAGTCAATAGAATTGTTCTGCACTAAGAATCTCACAATAAGGTAAGAAAAAGATTTTGTCAAATAAAATGTAGTAATCACTCTCCTGATATTTCATTTTATGACTTGATTTTATTTCATCTTGTTTCATATTAAGTATAAAATTGAAGATGTCATAGTATAAAACTCGCCATCTTTTGATGTATAATATCTCTAAAAATTTAATAGGAAATCAAATTAATTAATTTAATAAAAATGGAATTAAATAGTGTCAATTAAAGTGTTTCCAAATCAAATAATTATAATACTATTCGATTCAGCATAAAATTCTAAGAACTTTTATCTTTGTAGTTTTGAGTAGGAATCGGAAAGTTATAAGCGACATAAGTTTTTATGACGTTGATATAGTTCCTTTGATTTTGCTGACATCATATCTCGCTGCAAATAAAGTGCAGAGGCGATGATTAATGAAGAAACTGATTTTTATTTTTGACAAACTATCGAACTAGATGCAGATGAGGAGGGGTCCATAATTTTAACTGAACCCATTTGCAACTCTCCATTTATTATTTTAACCAATCATTAATCATTTTTCTGTTTTTTTAATATTTTTTCTTTAGAACATATGATTATCATTAATTTAAATAAATAAAAATAAAATGATATCTTTGAAGGCGAACCTGTTTTCTCTTTGGAATAAGAGTATTCATATTTGTGGCCAACTTTAGATGAGTTCCATTAAAATGAAACCTACTGGGTCTCTCCATCCAGCTTTGTTCTTAACCAAAATTATACTCTCAACTATCAATTTAACTATTTTAGTCTGATTTTTTATTTGACAGATTCATCCAACAAGGCTTTCTTAAATTATCACGAATATTATTGTTTAGGCTTAAATTCAGTTAGATCATAAATATAATAATTTAAAAACTCAGAAATTATCATTTAAGATAATAAGAATTACAAAAGATTAGCAACAATCAAATTTAGATTCCTTTAAAGAATAGAACTAAGAAATAATGTGGTTATAGATAAAGTGAAAATGTTGGATTTTAAGCTGATATTTAAAATAGCTAGAAATACAAGATAAATGAGTCTTCCTCAAAGGCCAAGGTACGAAGTATTTTATCTCCTCTCAGAGCATATTTTGAAGATAGAACTGATATTCAATGTATTTGCTGTCCCAATTGTACATAGGTTCTATCTATCTCTTCTCGATGAACTTGAGATAGCATAGAGGCTCTCTCATGTGAGGTCAAGCAACTTGTTGCACGTCTCTTCCTCTGCTTTTCTCTCTGAGAAATTGTCAAATGACTGTGAATCCTGTTATTTTTACACCCCGACACTGTGGTCTCTGTCAGTAAGCTCCATGCTCGACTTCCATTCTTAATTTCTAAATTAATTATTAAAGAGAGTATCTTAATTTGCTTATTTATTTTGGCTTAAAATTAATTAAGAATAAGCAATAAGAAATTAAGTTTAGACTAAATTTATTTAAGATAAATAGCTCATGATTTCTTTATAAGTGAATCAGCTCCTAACTACATTAAGACGTTTTTCAATAAAGAGAATTAATTTTTAAGTAATCTTAATTAATTTCAATACTAAAACTATTAATGTAATTAAGTTATTATGATTAATTATCATTTTAGTAAATAAACATGAAAGACAATAGTGGAGCAGACTGAGAATGACTTCATTATTGGCGAAAGAAAAACAGCGAATTCTAAGTCAAATGGCAACCGCAGTAAGAGAAAAGTAGATGAGAAGAATGTAGAATGTTCAAGGAGATTTCAGAGCTCTTCAGCTATACTATCTCGACTGTTCTGCAAAATGAGAGCAAGAATTCCAGCGAAAATTGAAGATCAAACTCCATAAATATGACTTGAACTTGCAAAGAATGTGAAGTAGAGAGCCAAAGTATAGTGTCATAAAAGCTTTGATGAAGTATTATTTCTCCTGTATTTAGAAAATAATTGTCTATCTGCTTAAAATTCAGAAATTCGTCTTTAGTTGTCTTTCACACCTTAAATTTAATACAGATCAAAATTTAAATTAAAATCTCTTTTCTAAAATAATGATAAAAGGTTTTATTTTATTTCATAATGTATATTTTTTCTGAGTGCTAGTGAAGCATAGATAAATGGAAATGTATTTGAGTTGAAGTATGCAAATGTAGAATTCCATAATATTCAAATTGGTAAGTTAAAGACTAAAAATACTATATTCACTACTTATTTTTTTCAAAACTCTACTATAATTAGAATGTTCATTTTATAAAGCTTTAAATTAGTGGCTGAATAATGAGACCATTTAGTCCTATTATAGAAGAACGACAATAACACTCTATTATTCAAATAAATTGGGTTTTAGATATATTTTTATAAACATAAAAAATAATGGCTGCATAGAATTAATGAAAATCAAATAGTAGGATCATTAATTCATTTAATAACCTTTAACATTAAAAGTGATGAAAAGTATATTTAAAAAATAAGTTCAAATAGAATTTAATTGAATCTTAGATTACAAATGAAAATATTTTGGATGCTCACAGTTAAAATAAAAAGTTTCTCTTTTGCAATAACCTTTTTAACCTCTATTTAAAAATAAAATTGAGATTTTTATATAATTATTATCTCTCTCCTCAATTAGAAGATTCACACGAATTTCAAATTATATTAAATTCTATCTCTAAAATGGTAAAAAAATAATTTAAAATTTAAATTTAAGTCTTTTTTTGCAAGAAATCCAAATTATTCTTTTTTACAAATTATTACTGTTTTTAAATTTACATCATTTCTCAAATTACTAAAAATCAACAGTCTAAAATTTATTTAATGATAAAAATGAGATGATATAAGACTGGACTCCTTTAGATATTGTTTTAAGTTGTAGTTTTTAATCCTTATCAAATTAATATAATAATTTAACGTTAACTATAAAACATGAACAAGAAAGGAATAGTGCATAGAAAATTTAAACCTGGAAGCTTACGATCGAAGTTGGTTGCGAAAGTAGAATAACTTAATACAATTTCTCAAATATTTTTGTCGCATCTAGTAGTATAGCACTAGTTCCAGAATATTAGTCACCTAAATATTAATTATAGCCATCTGCTATTCCCAAATCTGATCCCATTTAAAATTAATCATCACTCTAATGTCTTAACTTTTAATCCCCACAACATTTTAATTAAAGGTGGCAGTCATTACCACCTATAATAACTTAATCTAACTAATTCTCAGATTAAAACAAAATTGGATTTTACTTATCACTAACTCCAATACTTCCTTTTCTAAAGTGCTACTTCACATTCTCATTCGCTCTCCTTTGATTTCTTCTCTCATCTTAATGTCTATCTATTACATACTATGGAAGTAAACTGTCCTACTTTGACTCCTCTTAATTGTACTTTCTCCTTTCTTTTATTTTCCATTATATTCTAATCTATAATGACCAAAATCATAAGCCATAATAAATTATGTTTCAAAATAAGTTTAGCTATATTTGTTAAAGTAAGCATTCCTTTTTATATTCTTAGAACTGCGAATTCATCAACTTTTACACTCTATTTCAAAGCACTTAGGGCTATACTGTTGAAGTTTTTTAGTCCAGGTTTGACCTAACCAATGCCGTAAACATTCAAACTTATGTTCATTTATCTTCTTTTATGTGGTGATATGTGATCCATCATTACTGATTAAACATTATGAAAAAGCAAAAGTTAAAAATAAAAACTGCAATAGTTTATCTCCTCTCTCACTATTAGAAATACATACTTCTATAACATTGCTATTGATAAGAAATTATCCTTTCATTAATTTTTTTACAACTTTGATGAATACTCAAGACTCGCAGCCTAGGGAACTTACGGTTTCGTCCATTTCATAAATAACACATTCGATATGATATCTCCTGCTTCATGGATTTTATTCCAGTTCAACTCTGCAGACTGCGCCTTCATTCAGCCAAACTAAGTCTCATTCATCAACAATTCAGTCACTATAATAAATATTAAATCATCTTATGAAAAAAAATAATAAATTACTACTGCAAATAGATCAAGGGCGGTAGGGAACTCAGGCATGGCTCATTCCTTCCTAATCTCAATCAGCATAAAAACTTTTGATATCTATTCTATAATTACTATGATAAGCATTGACGCTCCAGATAGAGGCCAAAGCTTCGAAGTGATCATGAAAGGTAACAATTTCTCTCACTTCATAGTCAGAAATCCCCTCTTCAGAATTAGTTCAAATATCAAGAACACCTTTGTAAATATTTTCATGCTAAATAAATACTTAATATAAAGGCATCTTTGTCTTCTTTGAGGATAATTTAGTAGATGGGCTATTCTTAGATGATGGCGCATCTATTCAAAATGCTTTATTGAGTATAGACACAGATCACAGCTTTACTTACGTGAGGAACAACATAATTAGCAATCTTAATCTTGACTTTTTCCTAGAGATTAAAATTTGTTTCAAAATTTATAAATTATATGATATCTCAAGGCACATAAGCATTTGTGTATTTATTGAATTTATTTTTGTGGAAAACAACCGGATAAACTTTTCAAAATAGATCCATATAGTTTGATTATTGTCATTTAATAAAAATAGAGTAAGAGAAATATAACATGCTTAATAATTCTATATTTATAGAAGGGAAGCTGTCTTTATCATACTTTAAAATAAATCATGTAGAAGAAGCTTGCTATCGTAATATAGAACTTATTTTTGTTTAAAATTAGCCACTTTTTCCAATAACTCCATAACGGATTCTGTTTTTGAATCAAGCACCCTGATCTCAATAAACAATGTCAAATTTACTCGTATCTAAAATATTTCTTGCACTCGCTCTAGTAATTATTTATTTCATCATAATCTTTTGTTTAGCAATCAATCAGGTTATGTATTTTTAAATTTTTTTATTTATTTAAAGAAATTATTGTACTTTAGCTCAGTTGGCAGTATTCTTGTGAAATAACTCTACTTCAGTGAATTGAGCACTGATTTGCATTTTAGTTAGTCTATCTTCACAATAAATACTCTAAACTTGGATATCTTTGACTCCTTAAACTACACATTTTCCCAAATAGAATATCACAACTCAACTTTAAAGCTCTTATAGATTATAAGTTTTTAAAGACAAACCTCTCTATAAGATTCGCATTCTGAAAACAAAAATATTTCAATTTCCCTAAGAGATTTTCACCTTAGAAATATCACTGTAGAGAGCGGTTATTTTATGCAATTCAAAAATTTCTAGCATAAAAATATGACTATAACACTCAACTCCTTTCTCTTTGAAAACATCTACACTCAGGATTCAACATTTTAAAGTTTAACGGATGACTTTTCATCGTAAATTCGATATTTTAATAAATAATGGGCCATGGATTTAAAATATAGCCTACAGATACTCTTGATACATAGCTTCCCTAATCAGTCACTATTTCAAATACCACTTTCTAAGATATATCCACATCAAGTGACGCCCTAATTCAATCATAGAAGAACTCTCTCATCAATATATCAAATATCTAATTATAAATATTGAAGATTCCTAATTCAAAAATATTACAAGTCCAGGCAGGGGATCAGTTGCATTTGCAGATATCAAGCAATCTAAAAATGCATATAGGTCTTAAATATTTAATTAAATCTATTATAAGCTTCTCAGATACACTATTTGCAAATAACTCTGCTACAAAGGGTGGGATTGGGTATGCTCACTTAGAATCTTAACTCATATTTTCTATTTTTACTTAAAATTATTTTCTAATTGCACAGCTTAAAATAACTACGCTTAAATTGGTGGATTTGTATACCTGGGTGACAGTGGGAAAGTAAAAATAAGCGATTCTAAATTTATCTCAAACAGAGCAACAGAAGGCAGCTTGCTCTACTTTATAAATACTCAGGAGGAAAATCTAATTCAAAGAATATCAATTCAAAAAGATTTTAGTGCAGCATAATTTTCAATTACTATAATTTCATAGAGCAGCATCTGTAGTTGCCATTAAGCTTTTGAAGTCAAACCTGATAAATTAATTAAGCAATATAATTTAGATAATCTAAGAGAGTATCACTCAAGTAAATGTTAAAAAGACAATCAAAATTAAGAATAGTGAATTGATTTATTTAAAAATTTAGCATATGAATAAGTACAATAGCTAGATTTCTTAAAACATAAGATGATTAAAACTTTTATTTCATTATGACTCAGATATAGTTATCTCAAATCTTGTACTGAAGAATAGCTTTCTAGTTCTTCTTAATGCACAATCAACAAAACTTCAGTTTCAAGATTCTTATATTGAAAAGTTGGACTTTACTCCTCAATAAGCAGAGTATTTTATGAAGGTGACTAAGTTTTATTTTTGCTTAAAGCTAATTAATAAAATTCAATTCAACTACTGAATTTAAAAACTTTAAATGCTCGTCTATGTTTTACTTCACTTAAAGTGATATCGATATCGAATAATTAACAGCTTCTATGATTTAGAATAATTTTCTTTGGCTTTATACTTCTGTTGCTATAGTTAAAACTCAGTTTTCTCTTTTAAAATTATTAATTATGATCTTCATTCTGGACAATTTAAGATAAAAGCTTAGCTACATTAGGAGGTTAAGCAATTAAAAGCATAGATTCGTAGTTGTCCGTAGAAAACTCATCGTTAAATTAATTTTATATTATTGTTCTTCTCTTTAGGATCGAGCTAATCGAAGGGAGGAGCTATTTATATTTCGAACCCTAGCCAAGTAGATTAAACTACTTAGATTTTTTAGAATTTGACTTTCGAATCGTGCACAGGATCCCAAGGTGGAGCTTTATACTCAGAGAACACTATAGTCTAGATTATTAATTCTTCTTTCATAAATAACTCAGCTGTTTCCAAAGGAGGAGCTATATATTTGGATCACCCTTAGTCCCTTTTATTCGAAAACAGCACTTATTCTTAAATAATGGGATGCTTGTTCATATCAAACTCTGCTGAAATAAAAGGAGGAGCCTTATTCTATCAAGAACTTAGACCAATGATAGATTCAGATTCTATATTTCAACTAAATTTAATTTTTCTTGTGTTTTTAATTCAAATTAAGCCTCAAGCTATGGACCTCAAATTGCTGGTCAACAGTATAGAATCGGATTCGTGAATAAGAGTATGCTTCAAATCTCAAATAATCATCTTATAAATTCTGAGTTAGTTAAAATTGGGATCTATGATTATGATGGACAGATAATTTAAGACGACTCCTCTACTCTTATTCAAATTAGCTCCAGATACTATAACGCTTCTATAATTGGTGATCACAATTAAACTTTATGAAATTATAAATTTTTATCTCTCTTACCAATCTTCTGCAGGAATAATTCTTCCAAATATATCTATTATTGGCCAGCCAGGATATTTAATGATAATGGATGTCAAAAGCACAAGCAATCCCACTCTCCTAACTGACCACCTATAAATTGAAATACAAGACTGTTTATAAGGGCATGTATTTCAGAATGGGTTGTAAGATATTTGATTGCAAATTTAATAAATTTTTCCGTAGATGCATTGAGTGACCATACGGAAGTTATGTGATATAATCTAACCAAACTTCTTGTTTATAACTTTAATAAAAATTAGTTTTAGGTGTCCTTAAAATGCTGTTTGTTAAGGTGGTTCATCTATAAAAGCTGACTAAGGCTATTGGTTGGCATCGTCTACTTAGGAGAGAGTATATGAATGTCTCATCTTGGAAGCTTGCCCGTAATTTTGTATAGTTAATATTCTTAGGGGTGGGGAATCGCAGAAATGCAGCTTTGGCTACAAAGGAATCCTATGTTCACAGTGTATTGGTTGGGATGAAGATGGAAAAAATTACTATGCTTAAGTGGGAAGTGGCAAGTGTTAAAAATGTGGCAATCTACTTTAAGATATATAATATGCTCAAATATATTTTAAAGAGACCTTAATCATTATTGGGGTCATAATCGCTATTGGAATATATTTTTCTATTAATTTGATGTAATTCTTATCTCGATGACAATTTTAGGCTTCTTATAAGAAACCCCAGTCGAAGAAAAGACCATTTTTATTTTTATTCAGTTCTCTTGAGAATTCTAACGACTTATCTTCAAGAAGTTTTGCTAGTGAGGGAACTAAATCTTGAATGGCCTGAAATCTTAAAGAATTTTTTCTCGAGTTTCACTGTTATAAGCAGTGGTAATTTTAAATATTTTCAATATATTTGCTCAAATATTATAATGAGAGCATTTTGAAAGTAAATTGCCTATTCTAGTCTAGTAAGTATTTGTTTATTTTGATTTATATACTTGTAGCTAACTCATTTGACGGATTTAGCAAATTTGTATTTGGGTTGTTGTTCTACTCAATTCTGCCGTTCGTGATACTGCTTTCAACCCTCACTTTATTCAAAGCTTGCATAAATTGATATTTACATGTGCAATGAATGCTTTTGGAAATTCTGCTGTGAGTAACTCCTTCATAGCGACTTAGCTAATAGTCTTTCTTCTATATCCGACAATCACAAGCTACACTTTTGGAATGTTCAGTTGTCAAACTGTCGAGGGTGTTTCGTATCTAGGTAGAGATTTTTCTTTATAATGAAATTTTGGGGAGTGACATGCTATGAGAATACATTTACTATTTCACACTTCCAGTTATACTCGTGTGGGTAGTAGGATACCCACTCACAATTTTGCTTTTGTAAGGAAAAACAGGAAAAAGTTGGATGAAATCTTAGTAAATTAACGTCTTGGGCTCTTTTACATCGGATTCAAAGATAACACTTCTATTTTAAACAAAAAATTTATATTTATGCAATTGGATATCAAATCTTACATGATGATTTCTCACAAGTTAGATAACTAAATGTTATCTTTTATCTACGCTTACATGTAATTGGTGAGAGTTGTACACCATATGACTCCCAAGAATTAAACAAGGTAGATGCTTTTGCTGCTCTCGCCACTTCCACAACTATCATGCAGGAATGTTAAAATCATTTCCAGTTTATTTTACTATGTTCTTCTTGGACAAAAGCAACACATCGAGTGATGGGATAAAGACTTTTCTATTTGCTCTGATTTTGGCCATTAACATTGCTTTTATGTTTTATCTATCATCCATATTTAAAATCCTCAAGATAAAATTCAGATGATCAGGAATTTTCAACTCTGTTAATATATTACTAGAAGCAAGCTTTGTTTAAAGTTCAATCTATCATTTTAAGACAAAAGCAAAAAAGCTAAAGTAAACATTTATAGGATGTTTAAATTGTAGGCACTACTCATACCTAAGATCTCATTCCTGCCAATAGTAAAATCAAATATAAACCACAACTCAATCTGATATCTTAAATGGAGTTAATTTCAGATTCAGACGCAGGAGAAAACCAGCACGCTTCTTTGTTTAAGTCTACTCAAAAGAAAAGTTGCCTTACTCAAAGAGCAGACACACTTCATCGTGACAACGACTAATCTATAACGCATTTGTAATTAATTTAAGAAGGTCTATGAAGTTTAAAATTAGCAGCAGCAGATTATTCCAGACTATATGAAGGATGTTAAGCCTATTTAAGCAGTACATAAATAACACACTGTACCCTTCAAAAAGTAAAAAAATAGGAGCTCTATATTTGAATAGAAAGGAATATATTTAAGACCGTCTTTTGAGAATCTTATTTTACTAATCAAAAAAATTCAAGATTAATCAATATTAATTTTTAAAGCTTGAATAATGTAGATTAAGAAAGTAACTAACTGCCTCCAAATGAGGTTTTGCATTAATTTTATAATCTGCAAAGAAGAATGACAAGTAAAATGAATATGGAAAGAAATGATAGAGTGATAAATATCCTTTCAGTAAAC
>JAJKFJ010021883.1:0-206895 GCA_027382625.1 Tetmemena sp. SeJ-2015 | reverse complement strand
AGGGTTTATTCGATCAATTTCATTCATTTACCTAGGATGGAATAATACAAGAATACTTATCAAGCATTAATTTGAATTAAAGCATGTTGTTTTATTCAGTGAGTAATTTGAGAAAGATATTCTACATCTAATATTTAACATTAATTTGCATGAATGATCTTGTGTTTGGTATATCTGGGTGATCATTCTGGGATTCAATTACTTTTGATGGTTATGTCTAATTTGTTTTACTTGATCTACCTTTTATCTAGTTAACCATTCCAAGATATATAAATTAAATTATTTTAGACAAATTATAATATTTTTAGATAATTCGAGATATCTGATATTTTGTTTGAACGAAGGTATGGTGTATTTAATAACAGCAAGTTTGATTCCATTTAATGATGCTTTTAATATTGATGCTGATATGGCTATCACAATAGGATACTGTCCTGTAATACTCACACTGCTTTATTTCTTCTTTAACCTGACGGTTCTCATAATTAAAATAAAATTAAGCTTCAGAGGTAAATCTTGAACAAACTCAAAATCAGAGTAAGAATTTTTTTGTTAAAATAATTTAGAACTAATCCTTAAAACTTTTGAAATCATTCATTTAGAAAAAGCTGAATTAAACTTAAAAGTATCCCTTATAGAATGAGTTAATAAACAATGGACATAAATAAAGAGAAAAGTCAAATAAAGATAATGGATAGTCATAGGATTAAAAATAAATAATTAAATATATGTTTTGAATCGTCCTATGCTTTAGTTTATTTTTAAGATTACAACTTAATAAATGAGAGGACTACTTCAAATCAGACATAAGAATAATCATTTAGCAGAGAAGCAATTGACCATATCTTAGAAAGTTTCCCAATCAATTTGGATAATTCAAAAAGCAATAATAGCAACTTAAAATTTACTGGACTAAATTAGGATCTTCAAAATTTATAGATTCCCTTTTCTTAAGATCCTTAGGGATAATTAGCTTATGGCCATAATGCTTAAATTACTTAATCCAAAGATCAAAAGCAGATTTAAGTTTATACAAATTATTTTAAGAATAAACATTAAATTAAGGTTGAAGATCCAAAGAATTCTCAGATTTTCAAAATTTAAGCTTTTGCAGAAGAAACAAATATTTCAGAAGAGTTGAAAAATAAACCTGTTGATACAATTTCAGTTGTCAAATAAGAAAAGTTAAAAAGGGAAAAATTTACGAAGCATACTTGGGGGGGGCTTTTCCTCGACAGTAAAATTTAAATTGAAAAAAAGAAGTAAAAAAAAAATGTTTTAGGGAAATTTTTCCTCCTGAATCTGATTTTTCCAAATAAAAAGGGGAAAAAAATTGGGAACATCAAAGGCCTAAAATTTTTAATCCTAATTCAGTCAGCTGAGGTCAGCTGCCCCTAAATAAAATCTATTTTTTTAACCTTTTTTTTCGCTATTGTAAAAAAAATTTTAAACCCGCTTTTTTTGAAATAGGAAATTTTTTTTCAAAACCCAAAAATTTTAAATTCTTTGATAAATGGGCTAATGCTCCCCAATTTTTTCAGCTCACTTTTTTGGGCTTTAGCTGAAGCATGTTATTTAATCAAAAAATATTTCACTATTTCAAAAAAAAGCGCTTTTAAAAAATTTTAAATAGCGAAAAAAATAGGTAAAAAAATAGATTTTTTTTAAAGGCGCACCCCTATTTACTGAATTTGGATTAAAATTTTAGGCCTTTGGAAAGTTCGAAAAGGCCCCTATAATTTGGGAAAAATCAGATTCAGGAGCGGAAAAATTTCCCTATAAACATATTTTTTTTTACCTTTTTTTTATTATAAAATTTTTCTGTCGAGGAAAAGGCCCCCCCCCCCCAACCCCAAACAATTATTGTTTAAAAATAGAGGGAGGAAGTTTTTATAATAATTTAAATTTAAAAAGGGATTTCTCTAATTTGTATGATAAACGAAAATGTTTTGAATAATTAAATTTTGAAAGTTTTGTCGATGAAGGAAGTATTTAAATTATTTGCTTTCATATTCTCTTTTAATCTTAAATTTTACTGTTTCTTCACTTATGGGTAGAATCACGGATGAAGCTATTTATTTATTTTCTATTCCATTCCGCTAAATCTTTATTACTAATTTAGTATTTTTATTTTCAAAAATCATAAGATTTATGATAAACTTAATATATTGGATATTCTAAAATTATTTTTGAAATACAATATCATTCCTGATTTGGCTAATTAAACTCTGTCAAATCCTTAAAACATTTGAATTAAAATACATGATCTTCACTTATTTACATAATTAAAACATTGTAAAATTTATTAAATATAATTTGAATATTAAATCTTAATATTCCTTACAAAAAATAATAGAAGGCCATTTACAATAAATATTTCTTCGACTAAATAAATAAAATTAATAAATTTATTAATTCCATTATCTCCAATTGTCTACACGTTAGTTTAGTGTTAAGAAAAGGAATAAATTCTAAAATAGGAATCTTAAATGAAACAAGCATGAACTAAGAAATTTAAAATGCCTTCTGATTGCCTTTCTTGAACTGTGACTTCTAATTTCAGCTTCTAGCTTTCCCTAGTTTTGTCTTATTTTATAGTTTATTTCAATTCTCAAAACTTTTTTGTTAAACTTTTAGATTTAGCCCTACATTCCTATATGAAAATATATGAGTAAAAGTCTGCATAAATATTTATTAGTGAGTACTAAGTTTCATTTTAATGATTCTGCTTTAACTTTGATTACCGAATAGACCTGAAGCACCTATGATTCTCAATTGATATAACTCAATATTTTTTAATCTAGCTATTACTCTCCAAGTAACATAAATTTAAACCCGGAAAATCATATTTTAATTAATAATCTTTAGAAAATTTCTTATTTTAATAAGCTTAAAATGTTTAAAAAACAATAGCAAAATTTTATTTAAAATGTAAAGAAATGCAATTTAATGAAGCCATTTTACCTAAAAATAATTTAAAAATAGCATATTGGTTAAGTTAAAGGTTTCTCCAATTATTAATATGAAAATAAAAAAATGTTCATCGATTTTATAGTTACAATAATATATATAAACATAGTTTTGTATTTTAAAAATAATTTAATTTTTTCATGCTAGATTTGAAGATGCCAAAATTAATGTTATAATTAATCTAGAAAGTTTCAATCGCAAAGATTTCTTATAAAATATTGTGGTCAAGGAATTAGTTAAGCTTTCTTGTCCCAAGTTCTAACTAGGGAGGCTTAACTTTCAAAAGCAGGAAGAGAGCGTTGGAAGAAGAGGCAGTCAGAGAAAAGAAACTAAAAGAATATCTGAGAGAAATAGCTTACGATCAAAAACTTCCAAAAAGGAACCCAACTCAAAGTCAAATCTAAAATGGAAAATAATAACAAAAAGAAAAAAATAAGAACAAAAAGAAGAGACAGGAGAAAGAAGTTATAATGAAATATATAAGGAAATTCGCCATTTTAAAACAGAATTTGAAATAAACTTGCAATATTAATTCCGAGTATTTAATATCTATTTATTTACTTAAAAACTAAAGTCGTCATTATCTTTTATTTAATCTTTGTCAATATCAGATAATATTTAAAAAAAAAACTTTATTATAAAAATCCTAAATCATATCTTTTAATTATTAAATTCTCTAAATGAAACTAGTTATAAAAAATGATATTCAAATACATTTATTTTATTACTTGGTAAATAAGCTTTTTTTAAGGAGTAGGAAGTGCACCCTGCCATTCTATCTTATATTCTATTAATTTTCACCATTGCTAACTTGGTGATAAAATGAATGAACAGATAGTATTATCCATTCAGCCCCGATTTTTCAATAACTTGTCAGTGTCCTTCTGTAAGGCCTGGACGAGCAAGGACGAAGCAGTTGCCATCTGGGTTAAAACTTGGTACTGTAAGCACTCCTTTCGGACGAGTATTGCTACAAAAATGTCAACAACAACAAAAAATAATTTTACTTTATTAAATCCCACAATTGTAGGGAAATTTATTGACTGAAACATGCCAATGATGGATGGATTTGAAGCCACTTCTCTAAAATTCAGTAAAAAGACGAAAAACAGTGGCTACTTACTTGGCAAGCTGGCTACCTTGCAAGAAGTCAAAAATCGGGGCTGAACAGATAATATTATATGCAATTCTATTAACTATTTAAATATAATTATGTAAAGCAATTGCTATAGATATCTTAATATCGGTAATGATGCAATATAGGATAGGAAAATTTTGGAATACAAGCCTTTTTAAATATCGTGAAGACTAAAATGATTAGGCAAATGAAGCTTAAAATATTTTGATATTTATCAATAAATAAATCGCTTTAAGACCTTAAAATTATAATATTCAAACTTAATATTAAGATGATTTGTTAATTAAATATTGTTTTTATTTTCTTTTCCAATCCTAAATTCTATTTTGAAGAAAAAAAAATATTTAGTATTTGTAAACCAAGTATTTGCAAAATATGATTAGAAATTAAAGAAGCTATATTTTGTGCTTGATTTTTTATGGCTTGGGAATTTTAAGACTTTCTTTAATTAAAATAAAATTAGATGCAAAAAGAAATAATGCAGTTTATATTTATTTTGAAAAAAAGTATCATTAATTTATTTTATAACTTAACCATATAAAATTCTATTCATTTTTATTTTTACATAGGATAGTAATTTCGGTTTCGTAACTAGTACTGAATAAGTGCTGAGTTTTGAAATTGATTATTATATTTATTCCTCAAATTTTGCCTCTACCTTTACCTTTACATTTTTATTTTTATAAATTGATAAAGTTTCAAAATATGACTACTGGCAATTTCCGAAAAAAATTAATTTCAAATTGGACCAGGTGTCAAAGCCTAGCTTGTTGATATTTTTCTGAATATTTTTATTTCAACAGTTTGAGAGTTATAGTGCTTTAGTTGAAAGTTGCTTTAACTATGATGGTCCATAAATTCTTACGAGTACAAAACTATCCATAATGTTATATCCTCCTAACAAAAGATTAGGATCTATATGAATTAGATGAGCATACTAAAAAATGATTGTGGCTAAAATCGTATTTGGACTCTTGGTGATTTAATTATATGTTATTACATATTTAGCATCTTGCTGGCAATGCTATTTTTCGACCTATTAATTTAACTTTATTTCTAGTACTTCTTTTGTGCAAAAATCTTATTCAATTTATATAAAAACTTCCAAATTGAGAAAATAAAACTCTAATCTTTACTGTGGAACTTATTAAAAGTTGAGGCCTTAAATTTTTCTTTCTATCTCTTATCCTGGTGATCATTTCTTTAAGATTCTTGCCCTAATTTTTAATCAATTAAAGATATTTTTCGAAATTCATAGTGTGGATTTATGAAGTTAAATTTGAGATAATTAAATTATTAAATATCATCAAATTTTATTAAAAAAATTAAAGAAACTCCTTTATTTTACGCTAAAGTTAGAACTAGGATTTTCTGATATAAAAATTTTTAACTATTAAAAAATTTTAATTTTTTTCTTTAGAAGTTTAAAAATTATTCAATTTTTTTTATAAATAAAAATTGAGTAATTTTCCATGAATATAATTATAGACAATAAAACAAAACATTCTTAGATAGTCTGACTACTAATTGAAAAATTTCTTCCACTTCACAAATAAGTAAATTAAAAATATAAAGCAAGTTGATGAAGTAATAAATTGCTTCATTTCAATGAATATATATTCTATATTCTATGAGTAATCATATGCTGCTTAATTCTATGACATCTGAAAATAAAAGTTCTTCTTAATAAAATATGTATCTGTGAAAGTACTAATGTCGTCATATTTTATTTAATCTTTATCAGTATCCAAATACTTAAATGAGCTTGTTTATAAAATCCTAAATCATATCATTTATTTAATAATAATAATAATACCTTTAATGAAGCCGGTTAAAAAGAAAATGATATTCACCTTTCTGTATTTTATTACTTGGTAAATTAGCTTTTATTTAGGGAAGAGGATTCTTCCCTCCTCCTAATAATCTAAAAATTATTTATAAAATAGGAAGAATATTATTAGAAAACACATATTGGTAAAAATGAGAATAAAAAATGATCTAATCGATTAATTAAAAAGATATCTCGAGATAAATAACTCTCTTGATCTTTGATTACGTACTTTTTAATCTTAATGAATCAGATTTGATTCTCACTTTTGTGGTATATTTCTTATTTTGCAACTTTCCTCTAAATGATTTTCGTCATCTTCATCTTTTCATTTATAGATTTTTCATATTTTTACATTTTTATAGCTGATATTAGGAATATAGGTCCAAAAAAATATTTAATAAAGAGAATTAACTCAAGTTTTCGAACTTTTAACTAAAAATGCCTTATCTTGGCGTTCACCATTTGAAAATCTAGTCTTAAATTAAAGTCTACTAGTTATTTCATCTCAAATATATCTTTCATCCGATTTTCCACTTGGATCGTGAATAATAAGTAAAACGAGAAAAAAAAACTAAATTTTCAGGCTTAAGGCTCTTAAAATTATTTCAGGCTTATTATAATAAAATCCATTATTTTACTGACAAGAGAAGCTTAATTTATTATATAAAAATTGCTCTCTTAATTTGTGATTGCATTAAGGAAGTAATATCTAATATATTTTCTATTCTTTAGATTGCAAGTAATTTATCTGCAGTCTTTGAAGAATTAAATTAATTAATCCTATTCAAGAGTTCTTATAATTCATTATAATGTTAATTTCAATTTAATTAATTATGTGTGAGTTTAAAAATAATTCTAAAGTAAAGTTTATTTCTTTCCTTCATTATAATGCTATAAATTCTTATGTGTTTGATTTAGATTCTCTTAATTTTGTTTAATAGAGTATTTGTTCTTTTATATTTCTTTACTAAGTTAATAAATATACCAATAATTAGTTCTCTTATATTTTTACTTTTTTTATAAATAATATTTGGAATTAAAAATCCTTCTTGTAATTTAGAGAGCACAAAGTAAAACAGAGAAATGAATTACCCTTTGAAATATTGTAAAGGAGGTAATATCATTAATTAAATAAATCATTTTTAACAATTGATTTAAAAGATTTTATCTGGACTTAAAAAAAGGATTTACTATATAATTGCTATTAACGATAAAAATACTCTATCTTTGCAATATTTATTTTAATATATTTTTTTTCTCTATAAAGTTTATATTTATATAGCAAAATTCATAGATAAAATTAATTTAAAAAAGATAAGGCACCTCCCAATTTTGAAGTGAGTTTTTTTTTTATAGTTTTCTAGAAATGGCAGCAACTGATTCGTTGTTTGACGATGTAAACAAATCTTGCTTCAATTCAAATCAGTTTCCACTTGTGTTTTTCAACGAAGATACAGATATCGTCATAGAATACTTAAAAACTAACCCTGATGATCTATTAAATTATTTATAACTGATTTTGCCTAAACTGTAAAATAAGTAGCTTAAAATATTATGAGTTAAGCTAATTCTTTTCATACATATAATTTTACTCAGTGATGGTAAATTAAGTAATAATTTAATAGTGCCAGTTAAATTAAAGATTTTCCGTGTAAACTATAATTTAATATAAAATCCTCATTGCCAAGAATTTTTTTTTCTCCATTAAATCTTCTTCAAAAAACTACACATTAACTATAAATGGGAGATAAAATCTATAATTTATTTTAAGATATTTCAAATTGTGCTTTTTTTCTCTGGATGTGTTAACAAAATCTATTGTTGCAAGATCTGTATATCCTAATCATTTTATGCTTTATATTTTATCCTAAATTTATATTTAAGTTTGAGAAACTATTTTATCATTCTGTATTTAGCCAAATGAATTTTATTTTATTCTCTATTTAAAAAATAATTTACAGCTAGAAACTTAATTCCTGTCATTTATCATTTTAAAATTAATGATTTTTTAGGTTAAATATTTTGAGTATAAGAATAAAACTGAGAATGATAAGAGATCTAAATATTAATTTTTGTTTTCATAGTATACAGAGAAAGGTATAAGTTTGAAATTCTAAAAGGAAAAATTAAGTAAATATTTTTTTAGAATTCTTATTTATAAATAAGAAATTAAATTTTTCATTTCTTATACTAAAACAATTCAATTTCTTTTTTTTAAATAAAAGCTTCAAATTGAATTCCATTATTAATTATAATTAATTCGGCTATAAATTCTCATTTCCCTTATAATTTCATTAACTCATTCTAAAATTAAAATCTATGAATTATAAAATGATTTGAGTTTCGCGTTTGCTGGGTCTATAACTAAAGGAGGTGGCGGTTCTGCTCCATTTATAGGATTGTACAAGAATGTTTTATATCACTATTAATAATTTAATTATCAATTCTAAAGGGAAAAATTAAGAATTGGTTATCTCAAAATTTAGATTATGATTGATTTATTTTTTTTAACTAGAAAATAAGTAAGTCTTAATTTATTCTCGAATTATTTTCTGTTTGATTTAAAAACTTTAAGACTCATTTAGAAACTCTTAGAAAATAATATATACAATTTTATCGTTTCTCTAATTAAAGCTCCTATGAGTGGAGCAGTTTAACTTTAAATTTTATCTTGGTTTGTATTCAGAGATGTCTCCGAGAATATATCTTCCTTCTAGTTGATATTAATAAATTAGATATTTAAATTTATTAAAAGATATAGATTAATTCTTTTTTGGATTTTTTTTATTTCAAAGACATCTAAATAAAATTAGCTCTAAGTATTTAATCAAGAATAGACATTTATATTTAAACTATCCCTTTTGGATTTAACAAAGGGAATAAATGTACTTTTTAGATAAATATTAAACTATATTCATAATATATTATTAATTTGTTAAATAAATGTTTATCCTTTCAAAATTAGATGGATGTATACATACGAGAGTAATATTTAAGAGGTATTACAGCTTTATTTTAAATATTTTGCTAAGAGGGCTATACTTATAAGCTTCAGACTAGCTATATGCAACATTAGTGCAAGAAGATGGAACCACTGCCGAAAAAATAGATCGACAATAAAATTTAACGTAAAAAAATATGCAATTATTCTTGATGTATCATTCTTAAATGATGTTATATTGAAATAAGATGGAAGAAAACTTTGATTATATTTTTTGACTAATCAGAATAAGTAATTTAGCTTTGTAATTGCTCAATTAAAGATTCAGATGCTTTAATATCTAGTTAAGGTTTATATAAAAAAATATCATCCCTATCATTTGAGCTTAAATAAATATAAAATTCATTTTTTCTTTCAATTATATTGTATAATAAATCAATATTGGTTTATTTTGCAGATAAATCTTATTAAAGGAAAGGAAACAAATCTTTTATAAGAATATCTTAAACTCAACAAAATCAATTTATAAACCATATTATTCGAATTTAATTTCTACAGAGATAAGCAAAAAAAGATAATTATATTCAGAAATGTGTAAAAAAATTATCCAAGGATACTAATAAAAAATGAAGACATTTAATATATATATATTATCCGAACATATTTACTTCCTGAGCATAGATCCAAATAACGGTTTGGTTAGAAAGTAAGTAAAGTTCCCTCATGCAAATAAATTAAAAAGTTTTATGGATTTTTACCTCAGTTATAATTGATAAATCCTCACATAAATGTGAAATTATTTTAAGATCTTATAAAATAATTTAAATCATCCAATCTATTTTAGTTAATAATTTTCTCTCTCAAAATAATTGAATTATTTTGCTTTAATTATTTAAATTTTAATTTCCCAAATTTAAAGAATTTCATACTTTTATTAATACACTTAGTAAAATGAAAATTATACAACTCTTGGATAAAAAAAAATTAATATTCACAGGTGTTTCTCAATTCAAGAAAATTTATAATCGGCTAATTAAGTTTTGAGTAAAAAGATTAATTTATTAAATATTTTTCTAATAAATTTAAATATATTTTAAGAAGCTCTAAAAAAAATAATTATGAACATCTTTATATTAGTGGCTGGTGATAAGCCACTACAATTCTTCTATCTATAACTAATGGGAAGCACTTCATTAAATCTATTTCTTTATTTAGAATTGTTTTATCTTATTCTATAACTTGGTTTTCAAAAATTAACCTTATTTGTGAACCTTTCTATATCCTTCTTAATTTATTTTTCAACATTTAAGCAAACTAAATAAATTTTTGTAGGATATTGCAACTTAAAAGTACTCTCAATACACATGCCAATATCATGAAGAATGGACAATTATATTAAGTAGATTTTTAATCAATTTTTAATCATTTTAAAAGGATAAATTCTATATATTTTATGGAATTGTAATAGATAAAAGCAATAGGCCTTCATTCTTAGTTAACGCTTATGATTAAAAATAATAAATAATTAAAAAAAGATTTTTATCAATAATATTGAATTTTAATTAAATTCTCTAGTATAATAAGCAACTCGTGTCTTTAAGAAAAAATGATATGACTTTTGCATGAATATGAGTAGTTGTATTTAAATTTTTTCATCAGTAAACTATATGGTGATCTAATTAAATAATTCTTTACAATTAAATAGACCACTCTAATATCTAAAAATTAAATCTTAATTATTTTTACTTCAAATATCATAAATAAGTAATAGTCGCTTATAAAGAAGTTTAAAATAAATAGATAGCGATTAGGCTTACAGCGATCATCTAAATATTTAGACCTTTACTATTTTAATTGTATATAATTTTTATATTTCACATTTAATACTATCTTGATTTCACATTAATCTTTTAAAACGAAAAATAAAAGAGATAGAGCAATATATCTTATGTTAAAAATCTTTAAACAATATTAAACTAATTTAATTTATTTAATTTTTAAAAATATCTATGATCAAAATGGTTACTTGCTTAATTTTAAATTAAAAATACTTAAATATTTAAAAATAAAAATTTAAATAATTTAATATTCAGAAATTTCTCCTTTATTTTGCATATTAAAACATATGAAATAAATACTGTTGGGTTCAGGAAAAGTATTAAATATTTTGAGAATAAAAAGCTTAATGAAGTTTAAAATTTAGGTAATTTAAATTACCTATTTACGGGGGGGGGCCTTTCCTCGTCATCCACTTTTTTTAATGAAAATATTAAAAATCACTATCTAGCCTAAAATCAGCCAAAAATAGCAAATCTTTGGTCCAAATTTAAATCCAAAAGGTCTCTCTTATTCATATTCTTTAATTTAGATAAAATTTAGGACCTGAGTGAAATTTTCATTTCAAAAAATTAAATTGCAAAGTAATGACAGTATAATTATGAAAAATAGATCCATTCACAAGTTTAAAATATCTAATGTAATAATAAATTCAAAGTATTCTAAACTATCATATCACAATATTCGAGTTCTCTTCATTTTTAGTCCTACCACACAATCTCAATATAATCTAAAATTATTATAGAAGTCTCTAGGTCTATTAAATTTACTTTGCTCCTTTGAAATCATGATAAATTATGAAATCCTATTATTCTAATATCTCTTATAAATATATCATAATAGAATATCAAGGCCTTAGCCTTTAAATAACTTAAAGCACTTATTAAGGAACTTCATCTCAACATATAAATTTCTTTTTAAAAAAATATATTTTCGCCGTTATTTATTTTATTATATATTGAAAATAAATGTTCTTATTAAATAAATATTGTCTTCTTTATATCAAGTAGCCCTAAACACAATTTTTTGTCTTCATGTTTTATACAAAATCAAGCTATATTTTCTAAATTAAAGAATAAGATAGTATAGGTCATCTGAAATTGAATTTTGACTAAAAATTTGCTATTTTTGGCTGATTTAAGGCTTGATAGTGATTTTTCACATTTTCATGAAAAAAAGTGGATGACGAAGAAAGGCCCCCCCCTATTTACTGCTATTGAAAAAAGATCACTCTTCTGTTCAAGTAGCATTCAAATGTAATTAATTAAGATTCTTGCTTTCACTTGAGATAATGATATAAAATCATGATTAATGTTTGAGTGTAAAGTAGTTGAAGTATCTCCTTTTAAGGATAAGATTAGGGATTGAGAAGCGGCAAAAATAATTTTTCCTCAATTTTGCAGCTTAAAATCAAGATATAATAACAGATTAATTAGCAATATTCAAATCTCATAAAAAATTATATAATAAATAAAGAGATTTTGCGATTAATGCTTTTAAATAAAATAAAGAAACTAATTTCAATTTTTTTCTTATCAAAAAGGTTTTTAAAAATTAAAAAGATTGAATTTATTACTATTTTAATCAGATACAATTAAAATGGTTCTATAGCGTAAAAATGAAAGATCAAAGATCAGCTATTAAATAGTATTTACAAATTAAACATTAAAATAAGGAAATATTGGGAAAATGAGAAATTATTTAAATTATTTATGTATTTCTTATAGCTTATTTATAGAAATATTGAGGCGATTGTAATATTTAATCCAAGATGGTGGAGGCTTACCTTTAACCTATTGTGATCTGATGGGAGGTGTGAATTAGCTGAGTTCCGTAAACGGTCTAGTAGTAGTAGTAGTAGTAGTAGTAGTAGTAGTAGTAGTAGTAAGTACGTAGTCAGTAGTGATTTACGAACTTACGGTTTCTTGCGACTATTAAAGCGATTGAATATGGCTGCTGGTTAATAAATTATTTAATACTTAAATATCCCGTAATCAAAAGTCACTATGGCCACCCCGACTGCAAGTCAGTCCGAACCCTCCTGCATCCAGCTGTATCCACTGCTAGACTGCCTGATTCTTGGGTCTCCCAGGCAAGAGTCCGATGACTAGCTCGCCTATAGCCAAGGCTCCGAGAACAACGAATCAGAGCAGACACCGAGCCATGCTCTACCCGAACTACCAGAGGATATGTCCCTCTGCAAGCCACTCCCAAGCTATCCTCCTGGGTATCGACGCTTCTCCGATCTCCCAACACGCGAAGGGTCTGAGGCATCGTGTTCTATTCCTTGCAGCCAGAGTGAGGCGACTCCTCTCACCGCTCCCTCAATCGAGGCCTCTCCATCGTTCTCCATTGTGCAGCACAGTCTCCAGCCCCAAACCTCCAGGCTCCTCCTAGATGGCGACTTGCACTACCAGCGCTTCCTTCAATTCCCGGGCTCCTCCTATGCACACATCTCGAAGCTTGGCAAGGTCCCGGACCTCGTGAGCATCTTGGAGAAGCACGAGGGCTGCCAGCTCCAACCACGCGATGTCGAGCAGGACCTCATGTAACTATCCTCGTCAATCGAAGGGCTCCTCGCGCGGCAGGTGGACATGGTCGAGTCCCTCATAGCCTCAGCGGTCCTCACGTAGTCTCGGCTCTAGCCGCGCAACCTCCTCCTCCCACACCTCTGCTATGGGGAAGTCGAATGCTGCGTCAGGCGCCCCCAACTGTCCCAAATCGTTCAGCGCCGATGCGGGGCGCTCTGCCATGTCAGCCCAGCCGTCCACTCTCGCTTGGCTCAGCTCAACGAGCTGAGGAGGAGCCTCATGTTCATCAAGACTAGCCATAGCAGCCTCAACGACAGACTAAGAGGCAGAGCGAGGGTGGAGTCGAGCAAGAGCAAGCCCTACGATACCCCGGAGAGCTCTCCAGATGATAGAGGACGCATCGAAGCCTCGCCGGCCTAACTCCCTATGCTTCAGTGGGCCAAGACTACTGAGAGGGTTATCACTCGAGTTCTGAATATTCAAACCGAGGCGTAGGAGTACAAAAGGTCACTGACACCTAGAGCTAAAATATAATCACTCGCATTCAGTCAAGGAAATGCTTCCACAGATCAAACAGATCATAGAGACCGAACAGTTGGTCGCAAAGATGCTCTCGAGCCCACACTGGCTGGAGGAGGATGACAAGACCAGGCTCCGCGATGGCCTATAAACGATGATGAGCAGAGATCAATATTATGTAGGGCCTCAGGTTGCTCAGAGCCTGGCGGTGCTTCACGAGAGGCTCGGAACGAGTACAAAATAATGAGAGTACTGCTATGGAGTTTCCTCTATCTCAAAGACTTGGTGGCCACTATAAATGCGCACCCAATCAATAATTTAAAGGGCAGCCAGAGGAGGCGCAGCAGGCAGCGGTGGACAGACAGCCACAATCAGCAGGGAAGGGAGGCATGCTCAGCCAAGATCAATCGCATGCGCAGTCCAAAGTTGGGAATCAGGATGTGAGGCAAGCTGAACTGTTCCGACAGATTCTCGCAGCCTCAGAGGAGGATCAGGCAGAGGCAGTAGAGAAGGAAATGGAAATGAGGAACCAGCACCCGCTCTTCATCACAGGCCAAGGGGGAGCCAAAGGTATTCAAGAAGAGCGAGCTTGAAAAGATCGCTAAGGATGCAGCAGCAGCGAAGCCCTTTCTCAAAGATGAGCAACTCAAGATCGTCCAGACGAGGTTCAACGGCCCCGCGAAGTGGAGCAGCATGGTCCTCTCGTTCAAAGTGCCCACTGGCTTGAAGGAAGTGCGCTTGGTCACAATGCAAACCCGGGTGGAGGGGGAAAGGGGGGCAGAGGTGGGTTGAAACAAATCGAGAGCAAGGAGATCTACCTGATATTTAAGGACCCCAAGGAGGTCAATCCCCTTTCCCCTTTATTATCTTTTTGAAGAATCCAGAGGAGGGCGTGGAGAAGACGATTTTGCTCAGGGAGATTAAAAAAGAAGCCTCAAGCCAAAGATGCAGTGAAGAAAAGATTAAAAAACAAAAAACCGGAAAATAAAAGGCTGAAACGAATTAAAATTATTTCTAAAAAATTTTAATTTATTTTAAACCCCAAATTTACTTAAAAATATTAAAAAAACTTTAATTTTTACTTAAAATCTTAATTTTACATTTGGAAATGATTAATTCGACACTTTTGATTACCTCCTCAATGTTTCTATAAATAAGCTATAAGAATTGATTTCCTCCATTTTAATTTTAATATTGATAGTGTAAATATCCTAAGGGCATCTGAATTTTAAGTTCCAATCTCTATCTTTGACTATTTATGAATAAAAACGGAAATTTAATGATATTTTTGTGCAATTTAATTAATGCTTTTTAATTTAAAATTATTTGGGGAAAAATTTTCAAAAATTTTTTTCTTTTAAAATTAAAAGTATCTTTTTTGGCAAAATTTAAAAATTTTTAGGGGTTTAATTTTTAAACTTGGAAAAAATAAAATTCTTTACTTTGTCTTTATTGTAAAATAAATTGTGAATTAACTGTGATATTTGAATAAAGAGGATCATAAGTGATGAAATCTCTTAATTCATATCCGTTTTCATCTACAACCCTTATTTCATATGAACTGGAGCACTCCTCTGGACTAATCTCGGGTGCCATCAGTTGAATTGTGAGATTTGAGGTAGACCCTAAACGATAAACAAAGTAGGTCTATTCTAATTCCTGAAGCTAAGCTGACGAATAGTCGCACTCATCAATAAGCATAAAATATTATCATCATATTCTAAAATCTCAATTGAAAAGACAGAGTAGGCTTCAACATAAAATGCAGATATTACTAGGTTTCTTCGCATGAATTCACTCGGATAGCGACCATACTGCACCTTAAACTCAAAGATTACTCAATATTATTCAATATAACTTTTTATTATAGATATTACTAAACCTTTATCTCTTATAAGATATCAAGCTTTTAGAAAAAAGGTTTTCAAGAAAATTATATATTGCTATAAAATAGATTTAAAATTGGTTTCTATCATTTTCAAATGGTAAATTATAAAACAAATGTAGATTCCAGCATAGTTATTGTCATCAGTAGAAACTGTAATATAAGGGGGTTGAGAAGTGTCCTCTTCCACATAGTTTATTGCGAAAACTGGATCATCCACAATTTCACTTCCATTACTATATAAGACTTTGTATTCAAATTAATTAAATAAGAATTTCAATGCAGAGAATAAGATAAAGAATTTCTTTTACAATAGATTTATAATCTGTACTAATTCTTTAAAAGTACGTTTTAAATTCATAGCCAGAAGTACACCAATCTCTTAGAATTTGGAAAGCTGCTATTTCAAAAGCTGTTTAATTGCCATTGGCAGAATATGTTCTATTTGTTGATAAGCTAGAGTAAACAAAAGTGGTTGTGCACCAATCAAATTCTAAAATTGTTATCGAAAACGTAGTATTAGCTAGTTTGAGATGCAATAAAAAAATTAAGAAAGTAGATCTAATTAATTAAAAATTATTGCGAACAGTATTTTCTACCCAATTTATCAATGATGTTTATTAAAACCCAAGCCTATCTTGATTTCTCTAGAGTATAATTTTATGAAAATAAATAGCGAAGTATCATAAAAATATAGCAAGTTTTATTTATCAGAGAGGGGTAAAAGAGTGTTTAGAAGTTTATAAATAATTTAAAATTCATCGATAGAGTAAGTATTAGCTCCAATTGTGAAATAGGCCTCAAACTGATTAACGCTAGCTGTTTCATTATTTATTATATAATTATAAAGAGAATAGACTTGCACAGAAGCCTTAGAGCCATCGGGTTCAAGGTACATGGTATTGTAATTTGAGGATCCGTTTATCTTATAGTTATAGACTATAGAGTTTCCACACCATTCATAATTAGGAGCAAACTTTGCATGCTCAAAGATCGTGGGATCATCATTTACTGTGTAATAGAAGAGGTATCCGTCTTTGCTTGAATCCAAGAGAGTGTACTCTAAATCTTGGCACCAGTCGTATTCCTGAATTTCAAGCAGGAAAGAGGTGGAATAATTCGAAGAAGTATTTAAACTGCTCACAATGATTATATCTACTTCGTAGTACCCTGCTGTTGTGTTACTATTTTTAAAATGCATTTTTAATTATATTGGAGGAGACTGTGAACTTTTTCTAAATTATTTTTCTAGCTAGAATTGTAAGTAATAAAAGAAGGAAGTGCAGAGCCGTTACTCAGTTTACTTTGATATGAATAATAATCCAAGCAGTCTTCTAAATCACTGGTGAATTCATCGTGAACAAATATTATAAAAAACACTATGAAAAATGAAGCATATAGATCGTAAGATAATAAATATCAAGGGCTCTGAATTTACTACATAAGTTTTTGCATTGATAACAGGAGGTTGCACCTATTAGATTGCACACGAATCCGTTACATTTAGCTCTAGGCCAAAATTGTTAAAGCCGTAGGTTTGAATTTTAATTTGAACAGATATATCCACAGACATTACTACCCTGGGCTTAAAAGTTTGAACTGTCATTCAATTTAAAAGATAAGAGTTAATGAACTATACTTTACTAAATATATATTATAGGTCAAATACGATAGTTGATTGATGGTAATAAAATGTAAAAATACAACCACTCTTAATTACAAGCCAGGGTTTAATTAATTCAGTAGAATAATTAAATTGAAAACTTAATGGCACTTGAACACACTGCTGGCAATATCGCAACCATACTAAAAGATGCATTCCCAATTTCTAAAATTCAGAGACTTGAAATCTGATTCCCTAAAAATAATTGCATTCGATAAAGGGGAGGCATTATTGTTTAATGCGCACATGTCAACCAATAAGTTAAGAGTATTAGCAATCCTTAGTAATATGCAGTATGATATATCGCAAACAATCAATTCCTTTGTAAAGCAGTTAAATAAATACACATCTCACTTAAAACATACTATTTCAAAATACATAGCTTGCAAAGGATTTAGACTTGTAATTAAGATTCTTGCTCTTTATCATCGTTGTATTTGTACATTTTATTGTCAGCAATCAACTATTCGTATTTGACCTATATTTAGGTTGTAGTTCCAGATAGAGTAATGCTGAGCCAAGTAGGGCAAGTAATATCAGTGCAGTCGTATTTTATGGTATAGGAAATATCTGGGCAGTTTCTATTGCAGCTCACCTCAAAAGTTTTCACACTATTTTCGTCAAGAGAACCTACCTCAATTGATTCATTATTATACACATTAATTTCTAAGAAATTCAATAAAAAATGAAACTTATATTTTATGAGAAGCTCATGCTTAGTAAAGGTAAAATACAAGGAATTATGCAAGAGTATATAATTTATTTTCTAATATAGTTTTCTTATATATAAATAGCTCAAAATAAATTGAGTAAGATGGATTGACATTAGGAGCCAAAGTAATTTAGAAGGCGTTACAAGAATTTACATTTATTTAAATCTAGTGTATAATCCACAACCATAGAACTAGTGGATATTAATTATTGAATAATTTATGAGGATATATGTGAAGTTGGTCGCCAAGAGAGGTCATTGACTTGATTTAAAATCACTTGGTATTAATCAGGATCTGGAGTAATCAAATTCAACATGACAGTGTCTTCTATTATTTTTTGGTCTGACGAGGCATCGATTTAACTTGCAAGATAATAAGTTTAGAAATCACAAAGCCACAGAGGCGTGATGGGATAGATGACTCCGGATTACCCTGGGAAAGCATTGTACTCATCTAAATAGCTTGCACTTCCAGAAAGATAAAGCGCGTTTTGATAATCTAAGATACCCATGATTATTAAATTAGATAAGCTATAGTGTATGAAAATATATATGATATTCATGTCTGGGTATGTAACCTCTGTAAAAGATATATTTTTAAGTGCTGCTCAGGAAATTGCTATAAGATTAAAATTATTACATTATCAGAGCTATGCAAAATTAAGATAGCAAACTGAAGTAATTTGTTAATATTAAATTAGAGATTGCTTAAAGCTATATGTTTTAAATTTAATGAGAGACACAGCTCCATCTAGATCAAGATTAGAATCATAATGAATTGCATTTTAGTCAAGTTTTTGTGTTCGCGCTTAAGCCTGTTAATATTTTAGATTGAAGGTGGTTTCCTTTTGAATGTAGTAGTCACAAAAATTTTTCTTCCTCAAGGTGCAAATCTTATGCATGATGCTATTCAAAAATATGCAACTGCAAACCTTCATTTGAACTTTTTTGAGTTTGCCTGTGGAGATAAGTCTCTGTTGAAAGGGAGAGATACCTTACTTTATCCAACTCATGATGATGTTGAATAGTTGTAGAAGACATTTAAATTAATTTAAGTCTAAATTTAAAGGGTGATATAATTTTTTTCATTTTTTAACAAGGACTTAAACAGAAAATAAATAATATACTACAATCACCTATTCATATTCACCCTATATTAACAGAAATACTTATAAAATAAAAGATTAAAGAAAAGGATTAAAATTCTAAGGAAATATAAATATAGTGATTCTATTTAAAATAAATATGTATAATTAAAGGTTAAATCAAATTTTAAGAAGATGAATAATTCTATTTTATGAGTTAAAACAGATTAAATTGAGAGTATATTAACGGCAAGGATGCCAACTGCTTAATTTTCTTAAGTGTCCTTTAAGAAGACTAAGACTCTAATCTAAGTTATGCTTACTTAATTATTAATGACATCTGACGTTCCAGAGATACTTCCACAAGAAGAATAGCCAAAATTTTAAATTAAATATGCCATCAGAAGTCTTTAGCTTCATTTAAATTATTTCTAAAAGTTATATAATTATTTTCTGTTAATTTCAGAAATATATCTTAAAAAAATTAATTTTAAGACCTCTTTGTAAATAAAATATAAATATTAACAAGCTTAAACCTGTATAAGGGATAAGAGTAGTCTGATTATAAAGTTCCATCTGCTTGTTCGTAATGAATGGAAATATAAATGCTCAGCCACAGGTTTGAATCATTCTAGTCTAAAAATATACAAATCACTTCCATGGCAAGATATTATCGACTTGCTATCTGATTAGTAAAGTGAAGATTAAATCATCTAGTCTTCTGTATAAGTCGACTCAAATTCACAAAAATTAATTGTATCTGGTATGTCTGGGAAAGGTTTAAATTCATTTAAATACCTTTCAAATTAAAACGAAATGTAAATTGTTTTGATGTGCTAATTACAAATTTTATTTTTTTTAGTATTAATTTTTAAGTCCTGTCTAATTTTAAAAATGAGATTTTATGATTTATCTATCTATCTATCATCTAAATATATATGATTGTTCATATTCTGAATTCTTTTAGCCTTAAACCTTTGCATCTATTTTATGAAATTTTTTTTTGTAAAGGTCATTGATATTGATTTTCATAAAATAGGAGAGGATGGGATTACCGCTAATGATTTTATAGCCTCCCAAATACATGCGATCCGACTTATCCGCAGGAATATACAGGAATCTATCTTTTATTAAAAGTAAAAACTATCATAATTCCAGTTGTCTGAAGGAAATTCTCTCTTAATAGTGAAAATTTACAAATAAAATACTCAATTTATGTTAAAATTTGATCCTTGTTGAAGCTCAGACCTACTATATAATTTTTTAGGGGAGCATAATTAAATAAATGAGATGTTATTAAGCATAAGTCTAAAATATAAAATATTCTAATGATATTAACATTCTTAAAATCTTGCAGATCTTTAGAATATTTTATAAATTATTATAAAGTTTACAGTAAAGATAAAACAATATAAATTATAAACTTATGAGCCATATAATATTTATGAGAGATAATTTTCGCAAAAAAATCTTAGCCAAATTATAAAAATTCAATTAGATCATAGTATTTTTTAAATGTATGTTTTGTTATATTTTTAGGATCTACAATTATTGCCTAATTTAATTGAGGATAAAATTCATTATCATTTTTGGTTGAGGCAATTCTTTATTCTATATAATAGCTTTTAAATATTTTTAATAATTTCTTTTTTTAAAAAGCTGATTATCCCTTGAATAATTGTTCAGATTAGAATCGGTATGCTTAATTAAAAATAATATTTTTAATGCTCAAAGAAAAGAGCATAGAATTTCTCATTGCCTGTAACTTAAATTATTAATTAAGGAAGTCTAAATCTAACAATTAAGTAAAAATATAAGCAAAATAAAAATAAATTAATTTTACAAATATAGCATTTATAAAGATGCATGATTAATGACTTTGACCTGTGGTTGAGGAATAATAATTTATAAATTTAAAAAAGAGAATGTGGCATATCCTTATTATAGAATTTTATATTAAAAGAGCTTTTTTGATAACCTATTAGTTTCATTGCACTCCTCAGGAGCAACAAGACATGCCAAAAGATTTTTATTTGTATTTGAATTTGAGTAGCTCAAAATTATTCTGGATTATAGTTTGTACTGAGAAAACCACCCCTAAATGTTTCAGGATATAATAATAAGAGTTTTATGTTAACACTTCGAAGGCCATTACGAATTTTGTTCTATTTTAATTCTCAACGATATAATTAAAATTTCTAATAAATAAATTTTAAACTCAATTATTTAAACTCTGTCGTCAATGATGGTGAATTTAAATATAAAATTAGGGTTCCCTTGAAATGATTGTGTCACTGGTTAAAATAATAAAGTGTTGGTTGATCCAAAGTTTGCTATTTACTTTATGTTGCCGTCAGTGGCTCTAGATATGATTATTGTGAAGAGGTCAGCATTCACTCCGCGTTAGAGATATGATACATATTTACCGCTCAACAAAATAACAATTAAAATCAAGCCGAAACCTACAAAGACACTTGCATCCAACTCAAATCCAGTCTCACCTTCATCTACTTCTTACTACCATGTCAAACTACTTGCGCTGTACATCCCAAAGTAAAAATAGATTTTATAGACATTTAATATGATATTCTTTTTTAAAATTTAGTTTAGTAGGACCTAGGAGAGGATCCTTCTTCTCCCTCATTCTTTTATGCAGAAAACAATATTCTTAAATCATTTACACATAAAAGTCAAGATAAATATATTCTGTGAAAAAAGGGGTTTTAATGTAACTTAAGATTTTGCTGTTTTTATTTATAAATGGATGCCATAATTATTTGGCTTAAAAATGCATTAATTTGCACAATTTTAGTTAAGTAATTGAAGAAAATAAAATTTCTTTAGTCAATGTATTTAATATCTAGGCTCCATAATTGTCGATTGAAAATAAATAAATAAATTGAGCTTATAAGATAAGAATATCCACTTTCTCCCAATACAAGAGGTTTCTGCTGACTCACATTAAACCTTAATAACACACAAATTTGAAAAGACTATTTTAAAATCAAACATATTGGCGATATTTCGCATTTTAAATTGATGAAGATAAGAAGAAATAGAAGGCATATTCAAATATATTTATGTTTGAATTGTCGAAGCAATTGAGTTGCGCAAAGGAAAGTTTGCTGATTATCATAATTGTTAAAAAGAGAGCTGAGAAATGCTTGATAAGATTTAGATATCATACTTGGGATTGTTAGTGATTGTTTATTTATTTTTTAGTGTAACTTATATTAGCAAGAGGTTTTGGCCATTTGTCAAGGATGTAGAAAGACATTAAATAGGTTTGCAATGATGATATCTATTTTATTTAATCTGCTCATGTTCTAGAATCATAAGTTAAACACTTACAGTCACAAAATATAGTTCAATTCTTCAAAAATATTATAGTTCTTTAATTATTGTTTTGAGTAAATTCCATAACAAGCTTCGATAGTTTTCACATATGATCTTTATTCTAGTTTATTTAGAATTTTTCTAATTGGTTTTATTTTGATGTGCGGTAAATTATATCCTTTGCAATAGGTGTGACAGTTAAGCATAGAACTAAATTTGAAACTTGATTTTTTTGTTTATTACAAGGAAAAACAAATTTAAGTTTCTTATATTATGCTTAATATATCGATTTTTTAGAGATAAGAATTGAATGAATAGGTGATTTTGGATAAAATGTATTCTAGAATAAATAATCCTTATGAACTTGTACAAGGAAAGCTTAGACTATAATCACTCTGCTGCTGCTAATCAGTTTCCAAGTTGAGAAAATAGGTTCTCAAGAGCTAGATTTACATTTCCGTTTGTCTTTTCGAGCATTTAATTTATAAGAATTAGTATTTTTGTTAGCTACATTCTCTTTGGATAAAAATTATTTTTGGAGATATTTCTAAGCTGTAATAGAAATAAACTCCTATAAATAAAATGCTTAATAAGCTTTAATTACCTTTTTTATAAAAAAGAAATAAGCATCTGCAAAATAACTTCCTCATCGTGGAAGCCCATTTCTTTAATTTACTGAAGCTGAGATGCGTACTTAAATATAATGATAATCTTTTCTCTAGGGGGTCTAGTGTCAGCTTGGGATGCGGATGGAACCCCATTCCACCTCCAGCCATCATTTGCTGCATCAGGAAGGGGTTCATTCCACCCATGCCTCCCATTCCGCCCATTCCACCGAATGCTGCGAAAGGGTTAGCTTGGGCTCCTAATCCAGCACCTGCTCCGGCAGCTCCAGCACCTGCTCCTGCAGCTCCTCCAGGCATAGGAAGAGAACCGGGCTGTCCGCTCATAGCTCCCATACCACCCATGCCTCCCATGGCTCCCATACCGCCCATGCCTCCCATCATCTGCATAGCTGCATAAATAAAATTGAGGCTTTGGGGATTCATCATTGATCTCATTAGCTCTGGATTAGACATAACTTCTCTCATTTGTGGATTTGATTCTACCATCTGCTTTAGCATGGGATTAGAATTGATAATCATTTGTATTGTTTGAGGGTTTGCTAGCATCTCCATCACCATGGGGTTGCTCATCATCTGCTGAATCATCTTTAAATATTTTCATATCATCATTTAATACTTCATCATAAACTTTTTAATTTCTTATGAAGAGCCTTACTCATTTTATTAGAAAACTATGATATTTTTAGAGAAATATATCAAAATGAATTCCAAAGCAAGCAGATAAGATTTGAGTAAGTGTTTAAACAAGCACATAAGAACATTTACTTTTATACAACTGAAAGATTTATATAATTCAAGATATATTAAAAAGCAAACAATTTTTCCAATTTTCTTAGCTACTCTGATAAATTACGATAGAGATAATCCTGAATTATCTCATTAGGAGGTTAATTTAAAATTTGTAAATAATTGCCATATAATTCATTTATTAATAATAAGGAATAGCAAGCTAAGTAGGCAAGTAATTATTCAAATAAAATTAATTTGCTTTTTCTTAAGAATTATAAATAGGAATTTCTTTATAAGCTATTTAGTTGAATCATAGCGGGATCCATTCCCCTAAACCGCCCATTCCTCCTAAACCACCCATTCCACCCATTCCACCAGCTCCAAATCCTCCCATACCACCGAAGCCGCCAGCTCCTCCTAAGCCTCCTAGTCCGCCCAAATTAGCTCCAGCTCCTCCTGCACCTCCGGCAGCAGGTTGAGATCCAGCTGCTCCTGAAACTGAAGAACCTGTGGATGCAGATGATGTGCTTGCAGCTGCACCTCCTGCCTTAGATTTAACAAGATGCACTGCTGACTCATTCTCAATTTTGTACTCTGCCAACGTGGTCTCATCCTTCAAAATTTTTCCTATATTCTAGATTACTCCTCGGTTTTCATCAGTAAATTAAGAGCTGTGAGCTTATAGCAATATTAGTAAAGCTATAGTCCTTACCTTTGAAGATAAGTCTTTGCTCCTCAGCTGGAACTTCAGCCTGGGCTGCGCAAGCTTCCTTCAAATCCTTGACTGTAGCATCTGCGGGCACTTCCACATCGAATTGCTTTCCACTGTTTTGCTTGATAGTAATTTTCAATGACATTTTTTATTAACCAAAAAGATTTATATTATAAATGACAGTCAGAGTAAAAACTACAATAGAAGATAAAAGGGATAAGCTCTTATGTAGGATATGATACTTTAAATTAAGATTTATGGTCACTGCGATATTGAATCATCCAGCAGATATTTCCTATATGGTTCTATCTCATCCTCTCTTCCCTCTAATTATAGAAGTTCTTTGAGAGTGAGTGCAATCTTAGACTTATTGTTCTCTCCTTCAATTAGGTCTATCGCCTTCTTGTAAGCCTCTATTGCCTTAGACTTATCGCTTTCACCTGCCTAGTTTGCAGGCTTCTAAGTGCTGCAGTAGACATCACCAAGCTTCTGCCAGCTCTCTCCATGCTTGGGATCTAGCTCTACTATGCGCGAGTAGCTTCTAGTTGCAAGGTCTAGCACTCCTTCCTTAACATAGAGATCTCCAATCTCTTCCAGGATTTCTGGCTCTTTAAGGCCGATTTCCATAGCCTCCTAGAAGCACATCTCTGCTTGAGCCCTTCTTTCTTTTCCGTATTGCAGACAAAGGATAGTCATGTAGCCCCAAATCTTAGGGTTTTCATTATCTAGGATGTTTGCCTGAGTAAAGGCATCTTCAGCTAAGTGCAGCTCATTTAAACGAAGTAGAGACAGTCCCAAATACATCCAAGATGGACAATAATATCGTAAATGAAATTGTGCTTAAGATGTGGTTGAGGTGAATTCTTTGCAATTCTTAAGGAATACTACTCTAGCATCTTTCCAGGCTTTTCTTCTAGCATAGACTATGCCTAGTCTTTCTTGCAGAGTCTGATCCTTAATTTAAGGCTTCAATCTTAGCGCTTTGATATAAGACTCCTCACTATCGAATAAGTTATTCGATAAGAAGTAAGCATGACCCCTCAAGATCCAAGCAGCTTGATAAAATATTACTGTAAAGTGTAGTGATTCTTAGAGTCATCCTTGAGCAATTAATCCAAAGATGAAATGGCTTCCTAGTATTACTTTTGCAGCACTCTCACTTTAGCCAGGGTCATTTAGTATCTGGTAGTTTCCTTATCCTTAATGTAGGTTAGTGCGAAGTCTGCGAGTGCAGAAATGCAGGTATCAATCAGCAAGTCTATCAAATCGTAAAAGAGTAGGTCTTGCTGATCATAACTCAGCTGCTGGTCCTTGGTTATTTTAAAGTCTACTGCTTAAATCTTGAACTCCTCCTGGATGGTCCTGAAGAAACAAAAAATGGATTTTAAGGGATTTAGCAAAGTGAAGTTTTTGGGCTAAGTGCTCTTGGGAGGAATTTGATTGAGCTCTCTGAGTTTCCTGCACTTGGCGATTGCAAAATGCTTGCGAGAGAGGCCTGGTCTGTCCATTTTATCATACATGAGGCCCATTAGAATATTTGCGTGATAGTTCTTCCAGTCTTAATTGAGCATGGAGTCAAGGTAGATCTTGGCTTCCTAGAAATTGTCTCTCTGCACCAAGGCAGCAGCATATATTATCTTGCCCTAAGGGTTATTGCTCAACCACGAGTAATTAGATGTCTCTGAGTATAAGTACTTTAATAATTAATTACAGCAACAGCGTATTTGAATTTAATACTTCTCAGCCCTAAGATACATTCCGTTTTTAAAGCATAGTTTGGCATAATTAATTTCTATTTAGGCAAATGGAAGCACATGAGGGCAGCTATAGTCGCCTGAGGAGTAAGTCTAAGCATTGAGTAGCCATTTCTCTTACTAGTCAAAATCATTTGTAATCTCTCCCTCTCTGCAGAGTCTGAAACTTTTCTCTGTTGGGCTCTGATCTTAGAAAGACTTTGCAACTCGGTTCTGTCTCTCATCTCTTATCACGTTTTACTGCGAGTACTCTAAAAGTATATATATTTGGCAGTAATTATATCTTTTACCGATGATAAAAATTGAATTTGATTAAGAGTGAGTAATTTTTATTCAATTTTTTGAAATGCATTATAAGTAATATTCTCTAAAACTCCTAATTCTAAATATCTTTGTTTCCATTATGAGTTTGAAATATATGTCTTGATGGAGGATATCCTTATGACACTCAATTATTATTAAAATTCACATTTAATTTGAATTGCCTTCTGCACAGTAGATGTCATAAGTTCATTGAGGTATACATACAAGTTGGACTTGAACTTTTCTCTTTCTTCTTTAAATAAATAGAATCAAGTAACTTCTTTCGAGAGAGTCTTGTTTCCTATCTCTCTTTTGTACTTCTCAACTACAAATCTGAGGACTGCCTTCTTGAGCTTGTCCCTCAGCACAAAGTACTTAGGACTGGTGTTGAACTCAGACAGGAACTTCTCCTTCCTCTGCTCTCTCATCTCTCTTTACTGGGCTGGAGTAGAGAATACAGTGGAGCCAGGCTTGGCGCCTTTTGGACTGTCGGAGCCATCAGCCGACTGGTGTCTCCCATCCTCAGAGAACACTCTGCTGTATTCAACCAAAGTAGATAGATATATTACAAAATACACATGCATAATTTATCAACTCCTATCTCTTTTGCGATTACAGAGATCGTTCTATGAAACTTCAATTACAAAAATAAGAACTCTGAGATAGCTTGTGAAGTTCCAGGGCAGGCATTGAAGACTGAGATGGCATTCAGCTCTTCTTGGAATTTATCAGAGGGGTAGCTCCTGTTAACATAATCGTACAAGGGAGAAGAGAGTTCAATGGAGTAATGAAGGTAGGTGTTTGAGTTCTCATAGATCTTCTCAGTGGAAGAACCATCTTAAGGCAGGATTGTCTCAACCGGCACTTTAAATTCCAAAACTTGTTAACTTAGCTGTGCTAAAGCTGCCAAATCTAGCTATCGCTTAAATAGAACTAGATTTTAGCAACAAGATAGAATAAATTGGATGATAGATATTATAATTATAGACTTAATTTTATTAAATATAATATCAACACTATAAAATAAGGATATAATATATTGCACCTACATACAAATATAAATTATAAATTACTTTTAGGTTAATTTATTTATCCACCATTTAAATTACAATTTCATTTTTCTTTTAATTTACTCCTTGAATTATTATAGAGTTAGAAAGTAATAATTGGCTTACCCAGACCTTCCCATAGAGTGGCTTAAGTTCCTCAGCTGCTCCTTTCTTTGGAGCTGCCTTGGCTGCTGCCTTTTTAGGATCTTCCTCCTCCACTGGGGGTAGTTTGTCTATGTACATCATAATTCCTCCCTTTTCAACTATTTGCTTTTCAAACTCAAGTAACTCCTTTCCCTCCAGAGAAAAAGTGAAGGAGAAGTCCTAGTTTGGGTCTCTTCCCTCATTATCGCATAACTTTCTAATCCAAACTAAACATCTATAATATAATTTAAAGGTAATGAGCAATATTAGCACAGAATCTGATTCTTGGCTCTCTGAATGGGTCTTCTGCATAAGTTTCGAGTCTTCGTTACTCAGTTTGTCTTTCCCACCAATCCTTTAGGTTAGCCAGCTTTTCCTCTTTCTCTTACTGCTCTCTCTCCAGTCTCTCTTTCTCCTCTGGAGAGATATCGTCCTCCCCTCCCTTCTTCTTAGGATCCTTGGCAGGAGCAGCTCCCTTCTTGTCTATAGTTCATTCATTGTGATTATGATGATGAATTTACTTTTAGCATTTTCAGCTTCAACCTTTTCCTCCTCTGTAAGTAGGCGAGGAACCACTTTGCCTCCTTTTACATGAAGTTTGTTGAATCTGACTTCATAGGTGTAGGACTACTCAACTGGATCTTCCTATTTACAATAAGAGGTTAAGAATTATTCACTCAACACTCAAGTGGGGCTTTATGCTTTCATTTGAAAACTTTTTGAAACGCTCTCCATTAGCAGCTCACCTTATTATATTCTACTTACAATCTTTTGTTTCCACTACTCAGGCAGTAAGAATATGAAATAAATATTCCCTTCAATGAGAGTGTGACATTCAGAGTTTGGATTGGGTTTTGGCTTCTGTGAATGGCGGCCATAGGCAGGCACTCTACATCTGGAATAAAACGCTCTCCCGGATTGAACTTAGCAGTTTTGAGGTCCACTGGGAACGATTCAAATTGAACTGATTGCATTTTAATTAAGAATTATTTATTATAATCTTCAATATAATGATCACAACTATAATTTATCTTTCTGTGTGTGTAATCTTTGAAGAAGCATTAAATATGACAAGAAGATAAAATTGAAGTTCGTGGGTAATCATTCGTTAGTCTCGTAAGGCTTTCTGAAGACGTTCTCTCTTTCGAAAATGCTTTTCTTTTTCTTCTCCTTCAGCTTTGACTGATCTTAATCCTCATCCTCGTCATCCTCTCCTCCTTTCTTTCGCTTTTTGCTTGCAAGATCCATCAGATAATTATTTCATACATATATTTAATAGAAAACATATATAAATTAAAAACTAAAAGTGACTATATTCCTAAATTTGATATGGCAACCTGAATATAAATTCTAAGTAATTTAAGTATAAGATAAGCTAAATACATTATAAGAAAAAAATGAAAAATTCTTACTGTGTTCTATCTCTCCAGATTTAGCAGGCTTCCAGGGCTCTATGGGTTTCATATTCCTAATCTTAACGCTCTGACTCATTATAACTCCATTCAGGTTCTTCATCTTTGTCTCAGTAGGAATAAGATCTATCATGTTATCTATAATTTAATTTCTTTTGCGAGTTGGCACTTTTGCTTTTGAAGAACTCTCTCACACATCTTAGAGCCAGGAGCCATGCGCTCCAGTTCATACTCTGAGTGAGCATGCTAGCACTTGGGTATCTTAGCAAGTGGGCAGAACTTCTTCTCAATGAGGGTGGGGCACATCTTATAGATTAGGTTCCAGCTCCCTCAAAGTCCGCTCCTCCCTTTTCGGGAGAGCGTTCAGGTGATGAAGTCATTCCCATGGCTTCCATGAGATCTGCTTCTTCATCTAACTTCTCTACTTGCTTCTTCATTTTCTTGATGGTTGTTTACTTGTCCTCAATTGCTGCCTCAAATTTGAGAATTATTAGGATGACTTTGTTGTTTAAGTAGGCATGCTTGGAGTACTGCTCGTTCTTCAGAGGGTGGATCTGCTCTATGTACTAAAAATACAAATACAGCTTCACAGCTGACAGGGGAACTCAACAATCTATTAAATGTAATAATACTATTGATTAGTTTATAGATGAAATATATTTCAAAAAACAGTTATCTAATAAAGTCTTTTACTGTGCAAAAGCTTTCATTATATCGGAGTTAGCATAAATTAACTTGCTATTTTAATTGAATTTGACTGTGCCTTAGAGCTCCATTTTCTGAAGGAATTTTTCGTCAACCTTAGCAGGGTCAATCTACTCTATGGGCAATGGGAGTTCAAACCCATCATCAATTCCTAAATTAGCAAACTAAGTTGCTTTATTTCATATAGTGGATATTAATCTTCTAGTTGATCATCTTTATAGTTTGATAAGAAGAGGCGAGCTTGGTGACTATCTCCTCTGGGAATCTCAACTCCATGGGGTGATGAGCGAAAGGACATTTAAAATACATTATATTCGTTTCCAAATTGAGTGATGGACTTGGTGTTTGAAGTTGGCCATCTTGGTCGCTTGTCTGCGTTGCATCTATCCTTCAAGGGGCACATAATAAAGATGTTTAGAGTATGTTTTCTAATGCTCTTGTACAAGGATGCTTCATTCTTTTAGAGGTCGAGTCTGGTTTGAGATCTCTTGAACTGAGAGAATCCTCTCATGAGTCTCTTTGACTTGTGCAGCTGTGTTCTTACCTTCTTAATTTGCTTCTCCGCTTCCTTCTTTCTATTCTCAATGGCTTCAATCAAGTCAAATGCCTCTCTAAACACTGGTAGCAGCTTCTTATTTTCAAAGTCTTCCTCTGGCCTCTTCTTCTAATTCTCAGGTGCCTCTTTTTGCATTCTTAACAAAATATTAAGAAAATATTTCCCTATAAAATGTCCTTAAATGTGATAATAGTATAATAGTTAATTTAATTTGGATTCTTTGTCTGAAGTTGACTCCTTACTTCTTTTCCTGTTCTTCCTTCTCCTTGGCCTCTCTTTCCTTTTTCTTCTTGAGGAGTGACTCTGCAAAGAATCGCTTCATGTAGTACAAACATTATTATCATCTTGTAGTTAGGGTCGTATCTCTTCTTCAAACTTTCGATGTTGAATCCCTCGTAGAGAGCATTCATAGCTTCTTCAAATTTGCCATGCATAAACTTCAGCCGAGCTCTCTTCACAACTCCCGCCTTGTACACCTCAGGATGAGACTTTTCAAAATTCTTGCCCAGCTTAGTGAAGAAAGCATCAGCTTCAGGCTCCTCGAAGAATCCATCTCTATTCAAGTTTAGAAGCAAACTCAAATTTAAAGTAAGTAAGTTAGGGTTTGCCTATTTGACTTGTTCTATGTTTTTGTTGAGTGAACCTGCTTCTGGCTCGAAGGTGCAGTTTTAGGCATCAGAGGAGGTCATGTACACTTTCTTGAGTGCATTCTGAAAATCTCTTCTCCTCCAAACTCTAGAGCGGAAAGACTTAGGATCTCTTTAGGCTTTCCTAATCAGATGAGATCTAAATAAATGAAGTTAAACAATAAATGCAATCTCAGCACTACTTTCTTATTAAGAGTGACGAAAGAGCAACCCTCAGGGCATCCAAAGTCGTGGATGTGGCACTTGCGTCCACCTGGAAGGATAAAGGCAGGAGGTGGATTTTTTACTCGCTTGTATTGGCCTTTCTTATTTCTGACAAAGCTCTTGACTAGATTGAAGAAGAAAGTCTTGAAAGTGTGAGGATAGGACTTTAAAAATTGAAGAATATTTTGTGTAGTACTTCTTGTAAGTCTGGCTGCTTTTCTTTTGGCCGTAGGATATAAGAGGGAACCTAGAGTCTATAATTTCTTTGAAATCTACTTTCAGTTTGTGATACACCTTAGATAAGAAATCTCTCATGGTTTCCTCCTGCCCTTGGAGTCTCTTCTTTTTCATAGCCTAGATAAAAATTAGTTGAATAATCTATGGCCAAAATAATTTGAGAGCATGAATCAGGAAAAGTAGGATAGATGAGGATAGAAAAGAGCCGAAGAAACCACAACTAAGTGACGATCAATTGAATCAAGAGAAGTTAAAGATTGAGAAAGACACTCTCAAAGAAAAAGAGTTCATGTTCAAATTGCTCAGAATGTCAAGAGAGATAGGTCTAACTAATGTTCAATTTTAAAAAGTCAATGTAATTTGTTTAATGAGCCGTAGAAGCTTTTCCTTCAATATAAGAACTGCTCAGATAAACAAAGCTTTTATTAATGTATAGCTATGATCTAATCACCTCCTACACTGAGCAGCAAGTTGAGAGGATAGTTTATGACTTCTTTAGACCTGAGAGGTTCCTGAAGAGACTCAATATTTACTTCCTCTTCAGAAACAAGAATGGGCAGTTTAAGTCTTACTCACTCCTAGGTTTCTACTTATAGTTGAAGTCCAAGGAAAAGCTGCTCAGCTTGATTTAATGGCTTCCCTTGAAGGCCAAGGATGTCCAAAACAGCAGCATCAAGGCTCAGAACAAGCCTCCTCAATATGAACTCACATTTGAGGAACAAAGAATCTACTTATATTTATAATTGCTACTCAGCTGAGGAAATCATCCAGTACTATGAGAAGTTCCAACAAGCACAGAATCTCTTGCAGAAGTAAAGAGAGATGGAGGATATAATTTTCAAGTTCATGCATAATGTTATTTTATTGAGGAGTAGAGTATTTAAAAGAAAAAGCACCTAGAAACATTAGAGAAGAAAGTATTTGGAGAGAAGAAACTCAAGGAGCTTCATCAGAAGTTAGCATCAAAGCCAGAAGATAGAATCAAAAGTTTGGCCAAACCTAAGGACAAATGGGAGCGAGGCAGGATACTTTTAGACCTCAAGAAAAAGTTCCCCCACGATATAGTGTTACAGAAGCTGATTAGAGAGGAGTTCAAAGAGAATAAGGTATTTAAATATCCAGAGGAGTACGATCTTTTCGATGATGAGGAGGAATATAAATGCAAAAATAGGGCAGAGAAGACCGGATTAGAGGTTAGAGAAATTGGAGAAGGGAAAGAACTCCTCGAAAAATTCAAGGTCTTAGATGGAAAGGAACTCTACTATCTCAAATAAGAGCTAACTAATCAGAGAAAGAGGGAAAGAGAGTTCAGAGAGTTCATCAACGATAAAGTCTCTGATTATATTGACATGAAAAAGAAGATAATTACTATAAATGCAAAGATTGTAAACTTATCCTCTTCGAGAATGGATAAGATGTTCTGCTTAGATAATTCTATCCTCATCTATGCTATCAACTGGGTTCAACGAATCTCTGACATTTGTATTTTGCTTAGTCCAGTTTGCTGAAATCTAATTTTCTGGCTAACGCTTAGGATCTTCCTCTAAAAGCTTGATATGGTATTCTTGTAAGTCCTGATCATAATTAATTAAAAATAGGATAGTAAGCGTCAAGCATATACCTAATCTAAGACAAATCCATTTCCTTTATCGTTTTATCTCTGTGTTCTCTGGCTTCTTGATCTCGCTTTTAAATATTTCAATAATTTAGAAGCTTAAGCTGATCACCTCTAAACTTAATTTCTTCCTCCTCTAGATCTTTCTGAAGAGTAAATATGACATCCACTTCATAAAGTTTTTCAAACTAGTCGTAGACTGTTTGCTTCTTCATATCAGCTAAATTATTGTCTGCAAAATTCTCCTTATATCCTAGTTTGCTCTAAAAGCTTTAGCCCAAGGCTGTGTTATGAATCATCGAACTCTAGTTAAGTCCATCAACTTGTGGCTTAGAGTAACCGAATTGGTCGAACTGATTTTTCTGAGATTTATTGAGCATACGATAATGAACGGATACATGCTTCTTCCAAAACTTGAAGAGTTCCTCTTTTTATCTTGTGAAGACTCCATATTTTTTGAAGTGCAAATCGCAAAGGTAGAATAATAAAGGATTGCTATTATAAACTTGTAGTCTGTGAGTTCTGGTATTCTCTTAGGATCTCGATTGGGGGCCTTGACTGACTCTTCTAGTCTATTAGACTAGCTTATGACATCTGAGAGATCATTGACCCGATTTAGGTGTAGGATCTAGTTTTGAGATGTGGGCAAGTTAGTCGTTGAGCCAGATACTCTAGCATTCTTCTTGGCAGAGGTAGTTACTCCTCCAATTGAGGATATGTTCTCGTCTATTACTTGCAAGTAACCCGATCTCATTTGCTTTAAGGCCTGGTTACCCTGTTTTTGAGTCGAGAATTAAACTTATTAAGTCATTTTAACGATCTCTGTTTGGGATTTGTTTAGCTTGGGATTGTGAGAACTGCTGTACTGCTCGTTTAAGCCATGGTTTCTAGTTGAGAAATCTACAGAATTTTCATGGCTCTGAAAATTTAAAAATATCCTTATTGATCTGTCTTGAAACCTAGGAATCAAAGACTTAGTAGATATATAATATAGAATGGAATAATTAGTCGTATCTGTTGACTCCTCCCGAAGCAGTGAGATCGTAATTGTCTAGTATTCTTTATTGGGGTGCGAGGTTATATATTTTTCTAGAACTAGCTGACTCTGAGTCGTGCTTATCAATGTTCATTTTCCCTTATCTAAATTCAAATTTATTCTTAATTTAAATTGCTGCCAACTAACACAGCACATACACATATTTTAATTTCTATTAGGAATAAGATCTAATTCAATAGGATTGTGAGCGTATGGGCATTTCCTTTCTTTTGCAATTCTTCATTATTTTGAATTTGGCACATCTTTAGTTTCTTTGGCTTTATTCTGATTGTTCCAGCATTTGAGTAATTTATTGCTCGAATTTGAGATAGTTTTCTTCAATGCACTTGTTTAAGTCGTACACCTAATATTTTCTCCATCATCAAGTCCAAGCTTAAATCTCCATCTCTTTTCAAGCAGTTCTTATTTCTTTTTCTCTATCTCTTTCTGATCTTGGATAATTTTCACAGCCTTTGCAATTTCATCAAAGGCGTCATTATAGCGTCCATAGAAGTGTAAGACGCAAGCTTTTTTAAGCAGTCCAAATTTCTTAGTGTACATGTTGTCTAAATCCAAAGCCTTCGAGACCTCGTGCATTTAAATGGAAAATAAAGAGAGATTTCTTTCTTATCGTCTTTGAATTCCTTGGTTTCCCTTCTCTCAATACTATTCATCAACTTCTTCTTCCTCCCTTCGTCATTCACTCATAATTTGGCATTTTAAAAAGCAAAGACTATGTTTCAAATTAAACCTATCATGTTAAAGTGATAACTAAGAAATTATAATTGATTGTACTTTTTGGATCCTTCGACCGCCATTTCTTTGTACTTGCAAAGATTGCAAGGCCCTTTAAACAAAATATCTTTTTAAGAGCATCCCGAGCAGTCGAACAACCCTCCTGCTGGCCTGAATACTTGCTTCGGCTTCTCCTCATTAATCTTCTCAAAATTAATATTTTCATTCCTTCTCAAAATAAACTTTATATATGTTTCCCTCTCATTTTATAAAGTGAGCTAATTTTGTTGAATGGAGAAATAAAGAGTTTATATTAGAATTTGATATCCCATTTCACTTAAGCGTGGGGAAGTTTTTCTTGGCATCGCTGTGATAATTAGGATTAGCTTAGGTATCTTAAGACCCCTAGCTTCGATAGTTGGTGGCAGTAATTGCATTTAAATTGACTTGCCTTGACTGTCCCATATTAGATGAAGACTGCTGCTTTAGGAAACTGTTTCTCTCATAGTTCTGACTTTGGCGCAAGTAAGAAGCGTTTGGGTTGTTATTCTATTACCCAGAGTCTTCCTATTTATGAGAAGAAGTTTGCAGATTAGAAGTCTAAATGAGATGGTTGATCTTTGTGGTGCCTGCTGTACTTTAAAATATTTGTTTAGGAGTGAAATTGGCTGAGAACACAGACGACTGCAAACCGTTGGACTTGCTGTTGGCTGCGGGAGTGGAGCCATGGGGAAACTAAAAGCTGCTGTACTTTTGGGGAGTTAGTGCCTGCTCTATGTTTTGGCTGATAGATTTATAAGAAACAATAAATGCTTAGTTAATATAATTGTAGATGGATTGCCTCCTCCTCCCCGGGACAAAGAATTGTTTCCAATCTTCATTTGAAATGAATGAAGGAAGATGAAAGGTAAAAATAAATACAGATTAATTGGTGATAGTAGAGTGAATACTTTGCCTTAGTTAGAGTTAAACAAATTGATAATTATACTATCTGCTTAATTGGCTCATAAATAAATTCAATTACTAATATTTATTCATTGTAGAGAGTATTAATTGATTATTGCAATAAATACTAATAAATGGTAGAGTCATTTTCATCTCTCAATCCTAAAAATAAGCGCATCAATGCCTTCAGAGAAAGGCTTCAAACTTGTAAGTAGAATTATCCAAACCTCCTCTCTTCCCAAAGGCCAAACCATATAGAACAGACGAAATATATCTAACACTAATTTCTAAAAAATTTCCAAGCTAAAATACTCTTACTTTAATCAAGGATTTCAATTTATTTTTAATCTTCATATTTATACATACTACTTATCACATATATATCTCATTCAATTAATTATAAAAAATACCTTAATTTGTGTAATTATATAAGCTAAAATACTCCATCCGCAACTGACTTTGAGTTTATGTATAAGTTTATGTTCTTTAGAAAAGTCAGATAAGCTGAGCATACCCAAGTACGGTATCGTTAACATCGTAAGTCCTTATATAAATGCGAGCATAGATTTAAGCATAATTCTTTACTTAGGGAGCTGGATCATTTGATCAGGGCAAGCTAGCAAATAACTTGCATCCCCTTATAATAAAAGAGAGATTATTTTTGTTGCTCTTCTTAAAAGTTGAGATATAATATTTGCGGGCAACGCGACCTTTTTTATGTTCGCGGAAATAGCGGCCTGAATGATATGGCGTCACACACCACCCTGCCCTCAGACAGCAGTCCTTTTAGGGAAAAGTATGATATCGATGAGGATGCAGAGCCCATCGGAGAGGTAAGAATTTGAATTTAAATTTCATTGCTAGCTCTTGTGGTGAAATTATACTCCTGATACCTTTATTAAATATTATCATCATCAAAGATTCACCTTCAGCAACTATTCACTATTAAGTTATCCTTTCTCGCCCTAATATTGCAAGAATAATAAGCTAATTAGACGATCATAATGAAACTTTATTGCAACTTTATTTTTAAAGTGTGGTTTTGGGAGTATTTTTACAGGGGACACATTCAGTGGTGAGAGAGTGCAAATGCAAGGTGACTTTCCAAAATCATGCGGTCAAGATATTCCGTAGTGAAGACGAGGAGATGTTCCTGCATGCTGAGAGAGAATTTAAAATACTTTCAAAGCTAAAAGGCAACCCAAATATTGTCTAGGGGATAGAATATATTCCAGAGTTTCTGCGAAGTCGAGGCTACTTAGTGATGGAGAAGGTCGAAGGGTGCCAAGTTTTACAGTTGGTCTCAGACCAAGGACCTGTAGAAGAGGAGCCAGCTAAAATTATCATGAGTCAACTAAGCATGCATTCACACATTACTTTGTTGTTATATATGAGTCAAGTGATATCTGCTGTTGAGTACATGCACATGAACGGAGTGGTGCACAGGGATTTAAATCCTACCAATGTTTTCATAACAGACCAGCAGACTTCACAAGTTAAAATCCTGGACTTTAACGTTTCAAAACTAGTTGCTATATAAATATTGTTGAAGAGAGAAGAACAAGTAGAATGCATTCGCTAGATCTTGGAGAAATGGAAAACTCTGCGTCAGACATATCCTCCTTGCAAGAGAGGAGCTTAGGTGAGATATCCTTGAACCCTAACTCTCCCTCTTAAAAATCAAATATGTTCTCTCAAAATCAACTATTAGGAGGGGAATATCTTTGCAGAGAACTTTAAGGTTTTTGCAATTAATTTTACCTAAATTAGAAAAAGTTATCAAGAGCTAGATACATCTATATTTTAAAAGGGTTACTCAATAAAAATAAAATTGCTCACAAAAATTAGTAAAGATTGTAATAGTTTAAATGAATTAGGAACAATTTATTTTAGCTCAAATTTTTAGAAATACAATCTTTATTGATTTAGTTAGGAATAAAAATTATTTTTAAAAAAGAATAAGATAATTTTCAAAAATATCGTAATATACTTACTTCACCCCACATCCAGTAACTATTAGAAACATATTTTTATCAAATTAATTGTATCTTAATTAAATTTAATGATATTTGGATCAAATAGTACCTTCGCCAATAAAAATAGCAAATTCAAATATTCCCTTTTCACAAAAACTGGAACTCCAATTTACACTGCTCCTGAAATGCATTCACTCATAAAAACGTAGTTTCCTAAAAATTAATCCTGATTTGAGTTTTTGATTTCGCTTGTCAGCGATATAGGTATGCCATAAAGAAATTTAATTCTGCAATTTAGTGAGAACGTAGACATGTGGGGAGCAGGAACGATAGTGTACACCTTGCTGCTTGGAGAGCCTCCATTTTACGAGACCTCGTAAGACTTTAATTGAATTAATTTCACTATTATAGTTTACCGCTCCTGACCAAGAAGGTTTAAAATGGAGACTACGATCGTAGTTCACCAGCCTGGCAAAAACTCTCTGCCGAAGCCTAAGATTTGAATTTATATATAGTGTATTTCATATAACAGCTACTTCACATCGATCCAAATCTCAGACTCACCCCCACAGAAGCCCTAAGCCATTTTTATGTTAAATTAAGTTGTAACCTTTTTTTTAACATCCTTGGTTAAGCAGCTGCAAAAAGCCTGATGAAGTTGTAACTGAGAAGTAAGAAGTGCAGCCCTAGTTGCTTGAGAAATTCCTGATTGAAAGCCAAAAAGATATTAATCGTCGACACTTCAGCCAACAGAATTTACAAACTCAATCTCTCTCTGAATTAGTTCAAAACGCTCTCAAACTTGGAAAACCTGACCTCTTAACTCATATCTTATCACATCTAATAACCATTTATTGATTAAATTTGAAATTAAAATCTTCAGGAAGAGGTCTGATTCAGATCTGGAGGGCAATAGTTTTCAAGCTCAGGATAAAATGGAGGAAAGATTTGAGACGATGTCAGTTGACACATAAGTGATGCTTAATAAATATTCAATCTAAGAAGAGGAAAAATAGCTAGTAAATATATAATAAGATATCAATAATCTACCAGCCTCATCAAACTCACAAAATAAACTCGAATAAAATTAAGGCACCTTCCAGTATCCGCAGTCCAAGAATTGTCTTCTATTTATATTATGAATGACAGCTAGTCTATGGAAGCTGAGATAGCCCTAAATTCTTTGTAACTTAATAAACCTTTGAATTCTAATGAGGATGAGAACAATCCTAATGATGAAATATTCATTTGGAGAGGGCCATTAATAGAGTGCCATGATTTAATAAAGCCAGAAGCATGATGACGCTGCTGGCAATTTCTAGAGCACGGACCTATGTTGATATTTTATAGTCCAGTGTAATATATTTTCAAAGACACCTTTTTAATATAAACAACTCACCCACTATCTTTATTAGCAAGTATTCTTATTTTTCAAATACAAATACAGAATATTCTTTTCTACTTCTTCTCTTGATATGTACTAAGACTCTATGTTAAGTAATTAATTAAAAAATGTCAAAGTAAGAGAAGAAAACTTTCGACTATTCAGCTCATAAGAAAGTTAAAATAGCTATGAAATTCAGTTACCTTGGCAAAAATTACAAAGGTTTAGCTGTTTAACAAAATACTGAGGAAACAATAGAGGGTAAAATATTCGCTGCACTTAAAAGAGTTTGCCTTGTCCCTTAAGATTAGCCCATATTCAAGAGTCTTTACACAGAGATGCGGCAGAACTGACAAAGGAGTATCAGCTCTAGGAAATGTGTGTTCTCTTTATGTGCGTGAAATACCTGAAGATAACTATTGCTAAATGATTAATCACGCTCTGCCTGCTGATATAAGAATGATTGCATTCTCAAGAGTCCCCCCTCATTTCGATTCTAGGTTCTCCTGCATATATAGAGAGTACAAATACTTTTTCGTTCAAAGGGACATGGACGTTTAGAAAATGATCAAAGCAGCTAGGAAGTATTTAGGTCTACACGATTTCAGAAACTTTTGCAAGAAAGACAAGAGCGTTAAATACTTTGGAGAAGATGAAGATGATGAATAAAATTTCATGAGGAGGATGTATAGATTCGAAATAACCCCGATGCATACAAATCACATGAATGAGAAGCTTTCAGTATGGTAGTGTGTAATAAGAGGCAGCTCCTTCTTATATCACCAAGTCAGATGCATGATGGCTGTTCTCTTTATGATAGGCAGAGGAGAGGATGATGAATCAGTAATTGATTTACTATATGATGTTGAGAAACTCTAGGATAGACCAAATTATAACATCGCCTCTGAATTCGGACTTATTCTCAATGAATGTGGATTCGACGATATTGAGTGGTCAAACCCAGTCTTTCACAGATCTTGAAACTTACAGTGTCTTTAAAAGACAATACGAAGAAAATGCTATTGATATGAGTTTGAATGAAGTGATGCTTTAATACTACGAGAACACATTTATTTCCACTCAGAAACTTCTGACCAGTAAAGGAATATTCATCAATAAAATGGAAAACTTATTAGGCAAAGAAGAGATTTCTTGGAACGTTATGCTGAATTCTATCGGAGTCAAATAAAAGCTTAAGAGTGATTCTTCGATTATTCGCAGGTCTGCTGAAGGAGAAAATTTACCAGAAAGCAAAAAGAGAGAGAAAAAATAAAAGGAAAAGAATCAAGTGAAAGAATAAAAGCCTATTCAAGATGAGGAAAAGTAAATGAATGAAAAATATCGTAATTAATCTCAAATCAAAATTAGTTTTTCTCCTTGTTTGATTTAGCATAATTCCTCTTTTAAACATGATTAATATCTTTAAAATATTCTAATTTAAGAATTGTTTCCGAGTTGTCTCTTCTGCTCAACCTGAATTAAAATAATTCTAGTCTTTCTATATATGCTAGAGAGCTCAGTACTTTGATTTGCTAAATTATTTCTTAAGTTAAGAGCTCCACTATTTGCAACTCTCTCAACTACATTTGATCCATTAAGCAAACTGCTCTATTCATTTTTGTTCTCAGAATTATATAATGACCCTAAAGCCCTATTTCTTGAATTTATAATTTGCTTGATGTTTGAAGTTTATGGTTTATTGTTTGAGCTAAATTAGCTCAAATTATTTTAGTTCATCAATACGCTTGAAGCATTTAAGTTGCTATGGACTGAAGATTATGGTTGCTAGCTTAAATTGCTTTAATAATTTTGAGTTGTTGACTTCGCTACTTATATTTAGTTGTCTAGTATTTGCTGCTATTATGCGAGATAATTCGTATTGGAATTTGAGTTGAGGAATTTATTCCTTGTTGATTTTCGAGACTGAATTTAATTCTAGAGCGAAGTTTAGGTTATTGGATTTTATCGGAGCTAAGGAAGGACTGATTCGTTTATGTTCGGGGCACCTGACCTCATCTAAGGAGATTTTTCATTTCTTGGCTAGCTTAACTCATACTCTCCTGGTCTCTAACCCTTAATGCTATGACTTTCTCTGATACCACTTGAAAAGGGATTGGAAGACCTACCTCTTGAAGATAACTTTGAATTGTCCTTTTGTTCACTTTAAATTTAAAGTCTATCATTGATTGGCTTTCTTAAAGGCTCATCATGAAAGCTTGGATTCATTTGTGGTGGCGGTGTTGGGACAGCTTGCTCCTCCTCTAGAATTTTAATGTTTTACTGCTATGAAGAGTTTTAACTCTCTCTTCTCTGGTAATACTACTCCATATTTTTGAATGCGACAATAACAAGAGTCAAGTTATCAAAAGACTTCTCAATTGCTGAAAGTTATAGAATCTAGTCTACTATTTTTCCACACACTTGATGTATCGTATTAGGATTTGTGGACTGATTCCTCTTATGGTGTTCAATAGTTTTCCAGGCACAGTCTTAAAGCTGAGAGGTTATTCAGCCTGTCAAATATTCCATCACAGCCAAGAATGATGAAGTCGTGGTCTCATCTTGAATTGTAAATTAAGCTATTTCAGGCTAAGCGATAACAACTCCTTGCTTTCCACCGTATTTTTCAAACTTAGCCTCTATATCCCCAAAGGTTCTTGAAACACTCAATCTGCCAGGGAGAACTCTGAATGGGCCTATTAGCAACTGCTAGCTGCCAAATAGTAAAATATTTATAGTTGAGGGTTCGTAGAATTTTAAGGTGAGAGTGTCTAATAAGTTTGCGTTTAGTAGATCTTGCCTCCATTTTCTTAGATTCTTTGCTTCTCTGAGTCTTCATTGGGTCTATGATCTCTTGATAGAACAAATAATTTCTATCCGCTTTCTGCAGACATTCCCCATATCAATATATGGAAGCGATATTTTGAAGATATGATTTTAATAAGCATAATTTTGCAAAAAAATAAAAGAATTTCGAATATAATGTATCTTAACAAAAATAAGACTTAGATCAAATTTCGCATTATCCTCATAAAATTTAATTAAGTGTAATTTTAGAACTCATTCATTTTATATAAAATTTGGCTTTAGAGAGATAAAAAGAGTCAGTTTTAATGTATTGAGCTGAGTGGGTAAAATACCCATAATTCTTTAATATAAATAAAGGGAAATTATAAATTAGAAAATAAACCCCAAAAAATTTTTGAAACATCTTTAATTAAGATCTTTATTGAATCTTAATTCAAAGTAAAAACATAAATAAGAAATATCCTATTTCCTATTGACAAAAAATAATAATTTCCCCTCAAATTTCTATAAATTTCCAAACTTAATGAGAAGGATTATTCGAAGTTTGAGGATAATTTGTATTTATTGAAATGGAAATAACTAAGCTTTTTACTCAGGGAGATCAGCCTAAATAATTCTAATAGAAAATTTCTCCTCTTCAATACTCAAAGCATCCTACTACTCCTCAATAAATAAGCTTTGTGGAGAAAAAGACTTCGATCTAGGAGGAAAAGAGTCGCTTCAGAAGTATAAACATCCCTAAAATAACCAAATCAATAAGAACTGACAAGAAAAAATAAGCAAAAGCTGCTGCAAATAATTCAAGTGACACTGAAAATAAACAGCAAACTGATGAACAGGAAATTCTAGAGCAAAGTATTTTCGATTCTTCTCCTGCTTAGAGTTATTTTCAGAATGATACCCCTTTGATAAAAACTCTTAAACTGATTACAATATAAGAGTGCCAGGCAATAAAATGTCCTAATAGCACGCTACAACGGATTCTAATTTCCAGAGTGTAGATAAAGTGAATACTAAGAAAGATGGGAAGATCTTCAATTATGAAATTTAACAGCTTCTATCTCAAAGCAGTGAAAATCTTATGGAAATGTACTCTAGCATGCAAAGAGAGATCAACAAATCGCAGTTAAAGAGGAATAAGAAATAGCTTTAGTAAGAAGATGGTTAATCTGATGGAGATGATCTCGAGTCTGAGCTTGAAAAGAAAGACTATGTAACCGAGAGAAGAGACTTGATAATTTAGGAAATAGAGAGCAATAGGATAATTGATTCAGAAGCGGCTATAAGAAAAGGAAAGACTATAGAGAAGAAATAAATGGAGAGAATAAGTCTCGAGTTTAGTAATGGAGTTTTTAGATTTCAAAAATAGCACAGCAGTGGAACACGAGTTGATAATGAGTCTGTATATACCTCTGTGTAGAAACCTCTGGTCTCTAAATTTGCAAATCATCCAAGTACAGTTTAACTGAACTCGATACAATCAACCTCTAGTCTTCCAATTACACAGGGCTTAATAACAATTGATTCATAGTTGCACAAATACCCTCTTAATTAAAATGAGAAGCCCCTCCTCTCTCCTTTTGAATCCTAAAAGATCTAGAGTCCTATGAACTTTATAATGAAAGCAAAAAACTAAAATATTTCAAAACAGAGACAGCAGTTATAGCTTAGCTAATATAGAAGAAATACACCCCAGTTGCTTAAGGATTACTCCTCATCATCCCCAAGCGATATAAGTATCTCAAAAAAGTACCTTAATGATAGATCTACGATACAAAATATTACTTCTGAAGCTTATAAAAACATAAATCAATCCATAGAAGAGACATAGAAGAAGTAGGAATTCTCTCCTTTGAGTAAATCATTATCTGAGGAGAGAAATTTCGAAGAGGTCCGCAAGAATATTAACTTGTATCGCAACTTAGCTAATAATTCAGCCACAGGGAATAGAAAAATAGTGATCAGCAAAGTTGAAACTGTCCTAAATCAAAAGCTTTTTGAAATCCCAGATAATCTTAACTAGACAAAAGATAGCGCAGCCACTCTCAACCCTTAAAGAAAGCCTCTTCTTCATCCATAGAAACTTTCCCCGAACACTTATAGTTTCAAGTAGCAAAAGAAGACGCTAGATCTAAATTATTAAAGGGCTTAAAAGGGATTTCAAATAAAAAAGTTTTCAAACTCCACCAAGAATGTCTTTTACCAGAGCAAAGATAAACTCAATGGCAAGATTTAGCCAAAATTTGGATAAAAGACGATCTATTCAGGTGGCTCTTAGTCTCATTCGCAAACGCTAAACACATTCACCCTAACGGCATCAGTCAATAAGAGCAAAGAAAATTGGAACAAAGAACTTAAAAGAATCACTAGTGTAGATTTATCTCCCGAGAGCATAATTATAGATAAAGATAATGTGTAGATGACTGAAGATATCAATAATTTTGAAGAAGAAATAAAGTAGTAAACAGTGAAAGATAAAAAATCCACTATAAAAGAGGGGTTATAAAAGAAAGAAAAAAATTAAAGATAGAGCACTTCCTAGGAAAGTGTGAAAGCAGAGGAGTTAGTTTTGAAAATGAAGAAATATTAATATCAAATACAACCCATAGATATTAAAAAAGCAAAAATTACCTCCTCTAATGATAGTGATTAAAAGCAATTTTCGTTCCTTTATGGAATACCTGATTTTGAGTTTAACTTGAAAGCTTCTCATATAAAAGAAAGAGAAATTAAGTCCTCTCTAAGTAATAATAGGACTTCTTAAACTCCAGATTAATTTTAAAGACCTGAGAGTGAAATGAGTGTAGTAAGGAAAAGTCCAAAAGGCAAATTTTACAGATCAATCAATCATAACAAAGATAAAATAACCAGCAGTTTGAATTTGGAAGAATAAAGAATACTTGATAAGGGAATGGCTCATGAATTAGAGACTTTAGACCTTAACTTAATTAAGTAGAAGAAGAGAGAAACTGTAACAAAATAAGAGATTATCAGGAAAAGTTAGGAAGGTAGAGAATCAGAATTTTAGGAATCAAAGATAGAAGATAATATTTCATATAGTTAGGCAATTTTAACTAGAGAAGACTCACCCTATCTAGTGCAAAATAAATACTCATCTAAGAAACTTCTTATTATCACTCCAGATAGAAATAATTCAAGTAGCCTAGGTAAATAATAATAAAAATAAGTAAGCGAAAATGATATGGCTGTGAGCTAACTTAAAATCCCAGATTTGGAAATTGAGAAAGCAGATTTTAAAGTTTCTGAGCTCAAAGTTCGATCAAATAATCACTTTAAATGGCAAAAAAAATTTATTCACAGCGTTATCGAGGAGAAGCCTGAACTTTTAGTATATAGAAGCATGGTAAATGCCTCAGATAGATCATCTCACTAGAACAGCAAAACGCTAGAACTGAGTAATTCTTTCTTACCCAAGGGTAACAAAGTAAATATAATAGGCAAAAGTTCTAAGTCTTAAAACGATTTTATTGAGGAAAAGAATGAGCATGCTAGAGCAACTTTTCAGGTATAGTCAACCTCACCTCTTGTAGAAGCTGATAATTATCTTTAGTAGCTACTTCGCTAAGACTATAATTAATAGCATGGATTTGAAGACTAAAGATTTTCCCTTTCAAATTATCAAAATCGTTAAAGATATTAAGTACTAAAATCCTTTCTACTTTAGCCAAATATCCCTTCTCCGAGAAGAGATAATTTAAATAAGAAGCTTAGACTGATGCTTGAGAGTTAATAGAAGTAAACTGATAGCAAGATTAGCTAGCTGAAGTAAATTCAAAAATTTAAAAGGACAGTTGAAATTCACCACCCTCAGAGAACTTAGAGTGGAGAACATGTATATACTTAGATAAAAGATAAATTTGCTAAAACTTGCTATGGAGGATTCTTAGACAGTAGAAAATTATAACCACTAGATAAAAAAGAGTTAGTAACTCAATAGAAAGGCATCAATTTTTACTAAACTACGAGCGCTAGCCCAAAGCGATATAATTTTTAAATTATGATAAACTGGTTAATTTTTTGGAAAATGGTAGAGATAATCAGCTGATTATATTCCTGGGTAGTTAATTATTAGTGCGGTAAATGAGACAGACGCAACTTTGCTTTCTCTGGTTAGGTCATAGAAATATGAAAGAAACAATCTCAGCAATAATAAGCAAAAGCCTCCTTCTGGTGGAAAGAATACCATGTCAAAGAATCTTTAGCCACCTTTACCAAATAGACCAAATTAGAAAAAGTCTACTCAGAAATTAATTATAGCTAGAATTTATTGGAATATCAAATCAACCTTAAAAATAATTGCTCGAATGGATTAGCAAATCAAAATATAATTGTAATGATTTATTTACAACTCAACTGAGTATATTTCCCTGTAAATTATAATTTTTCAGATCATCTCGTGAATTTCCAAAATAAACCCAGTCTTGCCATTTTAAAAGGGTAAGTTCATATAATTTTAATCGCAACTAAAACGTCTCAATTAAGAATACTTCAAAAATAGAGCCTGCCTATTTGCTAAGTGGTAATTCTTTAAATTGTAATCAATCATTCATTTTTTTAAATTGTAATCTTTATTACAGAGTCAAGTAATTAAGGATTAGTAATAAAAAATATGTTGGCCTCGAATGACAGTTCTATACATTAGATGACTTTAGAGCTCAATAATTAAAGATTGGAAGGAAAATCTATCGATAATTCCCAAAAGACTATAGTTTTCAGCAACAGCATTTTGCAGAATTATGAGTAAAAGCCTTCAGCTCCACACTTTTCTTACCTTTCCCCAATTATTCATTCTAATCTTGACCCTCGTCTTTCCTAAAACTAAAATTAGGCCAACAAAGCATAGACGTAAAGTTAGAATTCATTACTTGAAAGGCCAAAATAAAGCAGGAAATCACCCTAAGAAGCAAAAGTTTAAACTTTAAAATAGAATAATTTATCAAAGGAAAGCCTTATAACAATACAGAATTAGTAAATACAAAAACGGGGAGCGAGTCAAATAAATCCTATAGACAGCTTTAAGTAAATATAATCATTAGAATAAACAAAATAAGGTTAAGAGGAATAGGAAGAGGGAATACTAGATCTTGATTTTCAACCAGAAGGGCAAGGTTTCAAGACAAATTACCCTCAAGGAAACTTTAATGCAAAAGTTAAAAGAAATTAACTGAAAAATAAAAAATTTAATAGGAAAAAGTCAAAAGTACTAAATAAAGCTAAAGATGACCCTTATTACTAATTTAATTGGTAGGATAAGTATCACCAAAAACTCAAAGAAAGGTAGCATACATTTAAATTGGGAGAGATGCTTCAAGCCAAAGCATATCTGTAAAGCTGTGATGAAAACTCAACTCAAGTTGAGCAGAACTAAATTAATTCCAAAGCTTTTGGCGAATAAAATGTCGAAGAAGGGAGAGAGGGTTAGATTTAAGTACAATAACGGCCAGGATATGTTCTTTATTATGAGGATTTTGTGGATCATAAAATTCTAGAGAAGGAGAAAAAGAAGACGTATTCGATAATAGTAGGAGAAAAGTTAAAATAAAAACTATAAAATAATGATAAGGGCTTAGATAATTTTAAAATACAAGGATAGTAATGAAATATAGAATTGCTTTGATTTAATTTATTAACTATTTTTATTTTCGAATCCCTTATGAAAAATGAGTTAAATTTTAAACTTAACTTGTTATATAATCTTAGAAATAAAAGATTTAAAAAAATAATGAAAGGTCAGATTCGCATTTATAATTGTGAAACGTCCAAATTTTATGCTTAAAAAATAGTAACCCTTATTATAGCTATTCAATTAGATTAAATGAAAAATTATAGATACGATATAAACTTACTTCTATTTAATGATTACTTCTGTATTGTAAAATTTGGTCTACTAAATAAAAAAGGGATTATGGCTCTACTATCCCCTACATTTGCGACATAGCAGTTTTATTCAACCATAAGCACAATTATTGCGCAAGAACCAGATTTATCGTGTTTTCCTGGTTAGTCAGCAATTTAGAGAAATTACTACTCAGCAGCAAGGCATCCGTTCGTAAGAGCCTGAGCCGGGTTCTAAGGAAAGCAGTCTTGGTTTATAATTATCTAATGAAGGTACTCTTTCAAGAAATCTGCACATTAACTTCCACCATGTCCATCATAAATGGCAAAGAAAGAGCACTTGGGCCAAACTTATAAATGCTTTTTAGAGGCAGGCCGAGTCATATTCAGAATGATAGATACTCGATCCTCATTGTAATTTCTCTGAATACCCTAATGAGTATTAGCAGCATATGATACAATCAATCCATGTGACTTTGAAGAGAACTTTGCTTCGTCGAAATTCTTCAGAGGATTTTTCTGTATTTAGTCATAATTCGAAGAATTATAGTTCTACTAATTGATAACTCCAGGAACCCTTCTTTGTTCGCTTAAAGTTTGACCCCTACTCTAAAGTGTTTGCTTTGTTGAAATTTTGTGATCAAAGGAACCTCCGGTACTAGATATTAATGGTTAATTGCTAGCAGAGTCATTAGCTTTTTTAGTAGCTGATAATGGACTTTTGGTTTGTGGATTATTGCCTTCCTCGATTTCTCTCTAGTTAGCTCTTTCTGTCTCATGCTTATCACCCACTTTTGTGCTGTTATACTTTGCTAGCTGCAAAAATAATGAGAAAAAAATCCATATCCTTAGCTCTCCTTGATTAGAGATGATATTCTATCTAAATTGCGAGATTATTTTTAGGCAAGAGTGCTCTATCTTTGCTTTGATCCCTCTTAATCTTCTCTATTTGAAGATCTCGTTTCTGATTTTCTGCTCTATGGCTTTTCTTGTATAGTGGCACTTCCCAGTTGATTTCTTGACTTACTGTTTATCTGTGATTCTTTTCTTTGGTGCGCTGAACCACTGTTATGTTAAGGTGGTAATCTATAAAATTTAAGAATGATTTAAAAAGCTTACTGATTAGCATGATTCAATTGCTTTTTGCTGTTTGAGTCCTGAGTTTAAAACTACTTCTTGATGCTGACATCCATTATAGGTGATAGGAGTGGGTCTGTATTGCGCGAAATATTGGTATTTTTATTATTGTAAAAAGGTATCTATTAAAGGTTTTAAATGCCACTAGTTTATCCCAGGCCATCTAACTCTTCTCTATCTCCAAGTTAATCTTTATTTCCTAGATTAGAGGCTGCTTGCTTATAAGTCAACTTCTAAGTGATTGAGAGTCGACCATCAACTGATCCCCGACTTTGAAGAGTTTATTTGTTGGAAGTTAGTGAACTATAAGTGGGAGTCTTTTGTGCTAATTATTTTGCAAGAAAGAAGTCTGATCCCTAGTTCCTTGGCTACTCCCCACAAAAGAAGTACTCTAAATTTAATTATTCTCTAATCAATTGAGGAGGAAAATATTTTTTAAAAAGTTTTCAATTCCCGTTTTTTAAAAAAAAATCTAAATATAAGAAAAAGTAATTAATTTTCTTGGATAATTATTTGGCTATTAATCTAAGCTCAAAGATAAAATAGACCCATTTATTACTTTTTTTATTTATGCTATAGTAGGATCAAATCGATGAGATAGATTACTCTATCTCAACTTGCTTAAAGAAGGACTGCTGTTTTCTGGTTGCCTTTGTTCAGAATTCTTAAATCTGTTATTTGTCAATTAGCTGATGTTCAAGTTTTAATTTTCAATTTTGGCATTATGATTTTAGATTTTATTTGAATATATCTGCGTCGAGGTTTTGTTAAACTAATCACTAGACTCTGGCTAGTTCTTGGTTGCTTTATATAATGAAAGATAAATTTTTAAAAAATAGTAAAAAAGGGAATTAGCTTTTTTAAAGGAGCTACCATTGATATTGTCTCTGCCTTACCCATTAACTTGATTTTTATCTTAATGCTCTTGCTAGCCTCTACTCTCGAAATTTTATGCATTAGAGTTTGTAGTCTAAGATTTCATGTAGGAATTGTTGTTTAACATGTTAGTGCTGTTTAGGTTTATGAGCCCAGTGGTCTTCAGAAGATTTGAAGCCGTGCTTATCCTTTGCTGATCCCTCTAACTCAAATTTCGTGAATGCCGACTGATCTTGAAGGCCTTGCGTTGGAATGGGGTTATTAAAATTGCTATTGCCTATTGTTTTCTTGGGGCTGTATGATGCTTCTCTCTGATTTTGAGGCTATTAAGCTCTAAAATAAATATGAGTCGTTTCTAATCACTCTTGCAGAATATTTTTAGCTGGTAATTAAGGACTGCTCATTATTCGAGGTCTGTAAATTTTAAGTGAAGTTTATGGAGCCGGCCGTGTTGATTTTCTTGTATAGGTTAAGTTCCTCTATTCAATAACAGATTGAGTGAGAGCATTTCCACCTGCGGCAGTTGCACTTACGATGCTCTATTGCAAGTTCCCTTGGTTTCTTGAATTGTCTGGCCTTCCCAAATTTGAGAGCCTTAACTAGGAGGGAGAGGCCCAGTCTCCGAGGCTCTATTATTCACGAAGCTTTTGTTAGCAGGTATTACTATTGCTCTTGGGCTCCATTTTAAGGAGTTCTTTGAATATAGGATTTCCCGTTAGGTTGATTCATCTTTGACTTTTCTTTATATATTAGATTTATTTTAAAGAATCCAACTTGCGAGAAGATAGTATATAATCTACAATAATTTATTTTATGACACTCTCCAAGACATAACCATAAATCAAGATAGAAATTTAACATTACTTGTTTATCTTAAATGTAAAATAGAAAAACTTAGATAACAAAGCAGGATAATAATTTTCTATTTATTCTAATATTTTGACTGATTTGCTTTGGCTTTTGTCTATTGAGTGAGGGTAAGCACATTTAAATTGTAGGTTCGTAAATTTCATTTACTCCAAATCTTATTCTTCGATATATGGTTAAAATAATAATTTTATTATGCATTTTAATATCCTATTTAGTCCATTTATACTAACGCTGAAATCAGTCTTGAAGTTATGATGCTTCATAAAGTTTAACTAAACTTAATCAGGTGAAAGCTAGAAAATAAAATTTCACTTTGTCTTTTCAACAGTATCTTTTTAGAGAATGCTTCAACGTTATGAGTTGCAAAAGCCTTTGCTATATTTTTTCTGACTAGCTCTAGATTTATCCCACTCTCATTTTCTGCTATCTTTTAGGAAATCTCTTTCTCTTTGGCCTGGCCGCTTTTTCTTCTAATTGTTATATCTCTTCTTGAGTTAACTAGAATTAATCAGCTACAAATTTCCTGATCTTATCTTTAAGAATTTATGAATCCTACTCTTCAATGAGATGTTAGAGCTCTTGTGGAATTTTATAGATACTTTTCTCTTGCTTTCTGTAAAACTCTACCTTCTTGTATAAGTTCTTAATAAATATAGGATAAATACTGAGAATGATAATTCTCAACATTTTTCTGGAATTCTTCTAAAAGGAGCTGATCATCTACGCTATCAAGATAATCATTATCCTCATTCAACTTTTGCAGCCTCTCAGTTCTTGCTAATCTCTCATGGTCGGGGTTCGCCTTCAAGTAATCTCTGAACCTTGAAGTCTTTTTGAAATCTCTCTTATAAGGTTCTAAGTCCTTCCATCTGATTGATCCTGTTGTCATAGCATAAGCGATAGCCATGTACCACGTCTATTTAGCTTTCCTAAATTAATTCCATAAACGGCATCTTAATCTTACTTTCTGGATCTCTCCCAATACATTATATATTCAGGATTGAAATCTGCTGCTCCTATTTTTGCACTAATGTCATAGCAAGTAAAAATCCCATATTTCGCTTAGTAGAAAGTGTTCATGCTTATTCTAGATCTTCCTATGTAAGAGAATAAAGGAAGGTTAAATTAATGAGTAAGTGTGGATATTTAAAAGTTGTAGTTGTCCATGAGTTTTTAGATTAATGGTTAGGCATCTTTCTCACTCACATTCTCGCTCCAAATCTGAAAGGGATGAATGTTTCCGCATTCTTGCTAAACTCCGAAGAATGCACTCTAATTGTAGCCTCTGCAGTTTTAGAAACTCTTCAGACAGTAGAGTTTCAGATTGTGATACTTTTAAATAATCCTTATAAGCATCTCTTGAGTTGGAATACTCTTGAATAGCTTTCCATTCCAGATCTCTCTAATATCTTAATAAGCATAAATAAATACTATTCTTGTTCTTGAAGGAATTTATAATACTCTTCAGTCTCAAGAGGCGATAGTTCTTGATTAAGTTATTTTTTAACAAGCCACTCTGGATCTTTTGGTGCTGGCTTTTAGGGAATTAAAACATGTGTCTTCATTTAATCGTGTTCAGATTTTTGTAACTTCTCCTTCTCTGCTTTCAAAAACATTTCCAGATATTTAAAAAATTCAAGAAATATTATTTGAATGATATTTCTATTTAACTTACTGGTCTAAAACTATTTCCTCTTCAGTTATTTGCTTAAGTTTTTCTAAATTCTTTTATCTGTTTTGATAGAACTGATACAGTAAACTATAATACTTAAGGTTTAAAACTTAAATTCAGATGATAAATATATCAGACTGCAAATTAGAGATGCTGCGATTACTGCAAATTTGACATATGTTTTGTCTTCTAAGTCTTTAGGATAAGAAATACTTTGTCCTAATATATTGATTGTAGGATCCTTTTTTTAATTATTCAAGAATTTTTGTAAAGTATCAGGATCTGCCACAACTGGCTCTTCTAAATTTGCATTAGGATGGTTAGCGTCTGTTTGCTTTATGCTGTTGTTAATTTCTATTTTTAAAAAAAAATTAACAAATTTTGGGACTGGGACTTTAATTAGTAGAGCTTGTAGGTTAATGAAATTATTGGGCAGCTATTCTATCAATGTTAGCCTTTACACTCTCAGATTGGTTTTATCTTTGCTTTTCTAATTTTAAAGCGTCTTCGCTTGTTCCTTTCATACTCTTGCTATCTTTTCCAATCTTACTTAATTTAAGCTCTCGCTCTCTCATTTCCTTAGAAGAAGAAAATTATAATTAAGAAGAGTTTTCGGAATGAGTTTTTTGATATTGCTGCTCTTTAATGCGCAGCTCATACTCCTTCATGTAATTGAGTTCTAAAATTTTAACAAAGGATAAATTTATTTGAACTTTAAGCAAAAGTATATCTCCTTCTGTCTTTCCTCTTACTATGCTTTCTTTTTTAAAATAGATTGTCTTTCGTTTTCTAACTCAGCATTTTATCACCTAATTTAAATGAGACACAAATTATTGAAACAATTTCATCTATGAAACTAGCTCCTCTTCTCACTCGAATGAATTCTTCTGTAAATTCTTTCATCTTGATATCAAATTCCATCTCTTTTTCTTTAATTATCTATTGCTAGTATTGTCTGAATTCCTCCCTCATACGCTCCCGCTCTTAGAACCTCTTCTGTTTTTCTAATTCCTGTTATTCTATTTCTCTCTATTTCTGAAAATATAAAAATAGCAACAGTTTAAACTATTTCTTGAGTCTTTCTTTATCAATACCCGCTTAAATAGATTGTCTGATGCGATTGAACTACTTCTCTCTCTCTATCCTCATTTGCTCCTCCTCTTCTTTTGTGCGCTATTACCTCTGGGTGTCATTTAAAAATTACCTAAACTATCTTAAAATTTTGAGATGACGGCTCTCCTTTATAGCTAGTATAAGGTGCCTCTGCATTTGAAATATGCTAATCGTACTTCAACTTAGTTTGCGGATTGCTTAATATTTCATATGCTTCTTTAATTTTGAGGAACATTTCTTGCATATTCTTGTTGTCTGACTAATTCGTATCAGGATGATAGATCAATGCAAGTTTTCTAAATGCCTCTTTAATTTAGTCCACATTTGCGTTTTAAGGCACATTAAGTATTTCATAATGAGTTTTTTGTATAGATTATCTATCATTATGATCAAACTGTGAAAAGGATCTTTAAATTAAATATCTTTGGCTGAGGTTAAAGAATCTCTGTGCTTTAAAAGGACTTTGGATATCTTTCTGAGAAGAAAGTTTAATTCACTGAGATTTTCAAAATTTTCTCCCGAGAAAAGTATTCAGGTTCTCTAAAATTCCGAAGGTATGATTTAATTTTGCTCTTAGTTACATTTTTAAGGTCTTAATTAATTTTCTTTATTGCAAATTAAGCTTTAAATAGTACTTTATGATTTCAGAGACAAAAAAATAATCAAAATTGATGTTCTTAATTAGGTTTCACATTTCAAGAAGAAAAATTGTGATCCATCTTCAGCTTATATGCTTCTTATAGAGTTTCAAATTTCCTCCTCGCTTCTGAGATATTCTCCCACATCTGCTTAGTTAATCACTACCACATGAGTAGGGTCCAAATCTCTGCACTATGCTGTAGTTTTCATGCACATTAAAGAAAAATATGAGAATAATATTCCGAATCCTAGTGGGATGTCACTAATGCTGAATACAACTAAAACTTAAAAACTACTCCATGGTTAGCAGGGGTATTCTCAGTGATTCTTGCGAGATGACCCTTCAGAACGTGATTTCCATATAAGAAGGTCTGTTCTCCGTTGGGCTTAACCCAAATCTTGTATTTTGCGTACTTGGCAAGATAGTCCAAGCAAGTAATTTGCAACTTGAACTTTCCAGTCTTAGTAAACTTTCCGAAGATGGTTCCAGCTGAGATCAGTTCATCTCTTCCAACGTGAGAAGCGATTTTCAGGAGATTAGCATCCAGGTAGAATACCTTATTGTGATGAAAATCAAAATTTAGAAATTATAATAAAGAAGTCTGAAAACGAAGTCACCATCTTCACGGTCAATAAGGAACTTGATGTTCGAGCCGAGGAATTTAGCTAGCTTATTGAAGAAAGTTTTAGTCTCGTCTTCTGTCAGGGGTCTCATTTTACTTTTATTGCTATTTATATTTACTACCTCTTAATTTTCTACGATTTATACTAGAACTATTCGCAATTTAACTGTGATATGATAATTAATCAGCTGTTTGGCTGCATAAAGAATTTAAGGAAATTGATAAGAGGAGCAGCAACCTACTTAGCGTCGCTGCTTCTAAAGCTTACCTTGAACTCTGACAAGTCTTCCTTGAAGAATTCAGCTTCTATCATTACTGGGGCAATAATAGCCTTCTGCATTTCGTTTGGATTTGAAGGGAAGCCTTCTTAAGAAGGAGGTTTGAAATTGACTTGACCAACTGCTCTTAGCACCCAGTCACTCTCCTAGAATACTTTCAGGTTCATTTTCATAATGAAATATTAGCTATCATTCCATTGATAAAGAAGTTAGCAGTCTTCTTAAGGACTTCTGTTTAAGGAACATGTGAAGGAGCGGGATTTTTGAATATCACATCAAGCTTCTAGAAAGAAGTCGGTCTGTTGTGAGTGATGTCATCCCAAGTTTTGATAAATACCTCAGAAGAGGGCATTTCTACTATCTCGGTGAACCTATTCATCAAAATTGGAAGTCTGAACTCAGTCTAGAATCCTTCCCCGCTAGCAATAAAAATCAAGTTTGTATTGTATCTTCATAGAGGGACTAACTTGAAGGGTGTTTTTAAGCATCACCATTACAATCACCTGCGCTGGAGATGTACCATCTGGAGAATACTTCACTGGTGAGCATTACAAATCAATTGATTCTGCAAATTGTTAGGTAGGTAATCTTGTCTGTAAATAAAAATATCAAATCAGCTATTTGGCCTTAGCCACTTGAGGAAGTATCAAAACTAAGCAGAAGTCTGAGGAGGTATTTCATGGTTTAGCACTAAGCAGTGACAGTTAATTTATCATCTTGGTAGAGCACTCCCTCTTTAAAAATAATATTTCATGCTGAAAGGCAGCAAGGCTTTCCACTGCTAAGGATTAGTTATTCCATTTAGATCTAAGGTTTAGTTTCCAATTTTAACTGTTTAATGTGGACTGAATCTGTCAGCATGAGCTTGATAAAATCTGTGATTCATGATATCTGATGAAACAACTCCGCCTGATGCCCCATCCAAAATATAAGAAAAGGCTATGAGGGGAAAGCTCATTGATTTCTGAAATAATATCCTATGGTCTCTTGCTTTTAAGACGGTCCAGTTCCTAACAAGTCATCGATATCTAGAAGATTTCCTACTTAAGCTTAAGGCTGAGCAAATGATTGAGCAGTGGTAGTGTTTCTAGTATTCTGCTTGCATCATTTGCTTCGGATTCTTCTCTCCTTTGATCTGAGCCAATTTATTAAAATAAAATAGAACTTTCCCATTCCACTGAGAACAGATGGATTATTCTAACTCAATGCACTCGAAACATGAGTATTTGTTTCAAACTGATTGAGTCCTTGCTTTAACTTCTTTTCAGTTTCCTCACTATTGATATTGAATCCTTTCTCAACTTTAAGCTTCATGATTCTTCTATTCAAGATACTGTTGGTCTAGAGGGAGTCATTAAAGTTTGGCATAACTTCTAGCGCCTCTATCATTAGATTTCTGGCTTCTTCCCCTACCTCATCACTTAACTCTAGCATCTATAGGTATTCACAAGCTCTCTGCTGAATATCTTCATCCCAATAATCTCTGTAAGATTCAAGCAGATTGACAATTGGCTATTTGAGCTGAGGACAGTTCTTCAACATTTTCATGTAAGCAGTGAGAAGCATACCTCTTGAGGAAGGTGACAAGGAATAGAAATGCTTGTTAATGATTTGATACTGCTTTTGAAGAGATTTGCCTGGAAGCTCTGCGATTGATGCTCCGAATTCGGAGAGGACGAAAGCACCCACTTTCACCATAGTTTCATGAAGAGAGGGCATTTACAAAATGTCAAACATTTTCAAGGCTGCGTATCTTTGCAGAGTTATGTTTGGCTCAGCTTCGCCAAAGCCTGTGATTATCTAGGCAACTCTATACCATATATCCTCGCCTACATAATCTCCAGCGAACTCTATCAACTTGATAATTACATCTATATACCAGTTTAGATTCTCAGCAAATTTCTCAGCCAAGATGGCAATTTTAAGCACGATTTCTTCCTGTAATTCATAATCGTTCTCTTGTAAATAATCTAACATCTCATTTACAACCTCTCCAGCTGAACTTTAGTCGCAAATGTTGAACATAAGATCTAGAGAAAAATTAAAAGAGCTCTTCTTCTAATGGAGATATCTTGATCTCTTAAACTCGAAATGATGGTAGGCAAGTGTTCTTTGACCTTAATGTCGAGACTGCTATTCATCCCACCACTAGTGAGTTTTGCCATAGTTTCTAGAGCTAGATATCTTATATTAGGTTCTTTGACACTGATAAACTTGCCAAGAAGAGTAGCAAGATCTTTTCTTAAAGTCTCAAAGGCAAATTGCTTATAATGAATAGCCAAATTAAAGGCTTCAAAGAGTATGGAATGATCAGAATTGTTCTTATTTACGTTCTTAGTTACCTCAGTCTTGTGAACAATCTAAAGCAAGACCTCATTAATCTTGGTTAACAGATTTATATAATGGGAATATAAACTGAGATTTTGATCTGATGGAGCTGGGAAAGATTGCAGCAATTTGAGTATCTTAATCTAGATCCATGGGCAAAGGGTCTGGTAATAAAGAAGGTATTAAATTATGGGAAATCTTAAACTCAATTTATAATTTAGTAGTAACCTTAGTTGCTTGAGTTGCTACTTCCTCCTCCGTTAAGGCTGAAGATTTTTTCAATCAGAGGACCGACAAGTTCTTCAAATCCTTGTCTTCCCATAATTTAAATGGTACCTTGAATCAAGGAATAAGAAGACATTAAAACTCCGAGGTCATCTTAAGAGCATAAGAATTTGAACCCTCTCAGCCATTTCTCCTAGTTATAGGAACCTCTGTGTCTTTTAAGAAATGAGAGAAGAACAAGAAGGGCTCTTTTCCTAACTTGCTTGGGAATGGTTCTATCGTCACTCAAGGCTTTGTGCATAACAATCTCATCAAGATGCTAAGCTAACTCTGCTGAACCGATGTTTCCCACTGTTGCAAGAGCAAGTGCTTCACAAATTTGATTACCGCAAGTAAGATCTACCTTGATAGCATTAATCACTCTGTCAAATATAAATATTAATATCCTTTGATCAGACTTTTCATTGAGCATGATACCAGAGGCGATATACCCTGTACATTTCTCACTAATCTTAGCAGCATTAATGAGGTTAAGAGCCTCCTCATGCCCAAAATCAACATCATATCCTAGGATGTACATGTAAATAAGTTTCCAAGTGTATTTCATTCTGTCATAGCCAGAAAGTGTAAATAAAAGTGAAATTCAGTGCTCAATTTTGAAACTTTCCTCTAATTTTTGCCATCTCTCTGAAAACTGACTTTTCTTCTTGCTCCTTGTTTTGGCAATTTCTGATATCTCCAATAAACAAAGCTAGTCCTCTCATGACCCTTTGCGGTCTCTGCTAATTTGAACTCATCTTTACACTGCAATAAGATTTAGATTTAAATTATACTTAGTAATTTGAATTGTAAAATTATCTTTATAAATTTAGTTTAATTTTTAATAAATTAAAGACATTTAAAATAGGAAATCTGATAAAATCATTACTAATTATGTTCACATTTTTCAAGTAATTTGCTTTTTAAAGAGTGCTGCTTTTTCTTTGTTTACTGTTGGTCTTTCCAAAAATTGAATTTTCTTTCTGATCACTCCAACTATTTTGTATTCTATCTTTTAGTTATCTTTACAGCCAGAAGTAAATCTTTCAGTTAGAATCATTGGCTTCTATAGATCAATAAGCTTCCCTTTTAGAATTTGATGTTGAAATTCAAATTAGAATAGTTAATCGATAACTCTACTACCTTTTGATTAATTTTAGATGATGCTGCCTATACCTGATGCCTTCATAAGTTTTTAGTTTTAAAATGTTTGTAATGTGCCGAGTTCTAAATTGCCTAGCGCATCAATATCTGATTTAGGGTCAGAGTATTCAAAACCCCCTTGGAATTCTAATAGCATGAATTCCTCATACTCATTTGAATCTAAGCCTCTTATCTCAATTTAACTTATGGTTTCAGATATATTTGGTTTAATACCATTCTGATCCTTAGATTTGGTTTGCTACTCTGCCTAATGAATTCTACTATAATTTAAGTAATCCTTGACGCTATTTGCCCCAATTTTGATTTCTATCTTCTTTCGACCTAAGTTCATCTGTGATTTAATGTATTTTATGTTTGAGATAGACTGATTCATTAAGGTTAAGCAAATTTAAATATTTAATCATGCTGAGCAAACGTAAACTATTTAAAACATTCAACCAAGAGATCACTCTCTAGTCTTAACACAAGTGGCTTTTGTAGAATACTAAGAATAGCTAGAAATTCCAATGGGCAAGATAAACTAGCTTACATATGAACTGCTTAATAAAAAGCAAAAATTTTGCATTTGGAACTTAAAAGAAATAGAGATAGGAAAAAATGATGTAAGCAAACATAATTATTTATGTAATCATTTTATAGAGAAGAAAAGCATGCAAATGACAACTTAATAATTAATTGTTTTGCAAATGACAAAGATGCGAAATTAATTTAGGACATATTTAATTAAACCATCAATCATAGAGCTAGATTAAGTAACGGGCAAAGTTAAAAACGAGTATAGAGAATAGAAAGAAACTTCATATGGGAAATTTTCTAAGGATATTAGACAAGGGATGTTCGAAACTTTTCTGCCAGCAGGTTACCCACATACAGTTGCACCATGCTACTTAAAATTCACAATATACAGTAATGCAAGTGCGTTTTTATACACTGCTATGGGTTTCCTGAGCACATAGGTTTTGTTTGTCTCTATTGGAAGATATAATTTAAAATTTTTAAAAGCACAATGACGTAAGCAAACTTAGCAGCTGCAGCATACACTTGGGTGCTAAAAGATGGCTTAGGGTAGTTTGGAGGAATCCTTTTTGCGAGTAGGTATGGACGAAACTTTGATGAAGACATTAAAAAGTGGAGATTTATGGCTATTGTTGCTCTAAATTTAGCGATGTACATCGAAATCTTGACTCTATCTTTTCCTTCACACTTCTTGCTATTGGCAGCCCTTGCTAACGTCAGCAAGAACATTTGCTTCCTCCTTGCTGCAGCATCAAGAGCAAGCATCAATATGCAGCTTTCCAAGAATAATAACATCGGAGATATTTCAGGGAAGAATGTATCTTAATTTACAGCCACTACTTTAGTGGGCGGAGCTGTGGGACTTTGGCTTTCAAAAGTGATTGACATTTAATAAGTTTCTTAGCTTTATCCTGTCTTCTTCACCTTGACTTTCTTTAACATTGCTACGTCATATCTATCGGCGAAAGTGATAGATGAAGTTTACCTGAATAATCAACGATCTAAGCTTCTTTTCGATGAATTCCTAAAAAGTGGGAAAGTTGAAACAGCAGAGCGCATAAATCATCTTTTTTAATTAACTTATTTTCTTGAGGCCTTTTATTTGCCTAAGTTCATGAATAGATAGGTTTGCAAATATATTCAGTATGGGCAGGTTCCAATTAGCAGAAATTTGAATATGATTTCAAATGATTCCTAAACAAGCTTTTATGAATAGATCTAAAAAGACAACCAAAGGAATTTTGTGTATTTCGTAGAGGACCTAAAAGAGAAAAAGTCTAACATAAAGGGAGGACTATATGAGAAATGTAAGCTCTCCTTATAAAATGCGTTGCCTCTTTCATACAAGAAGTATATGAACAATAATAGAGATCACAGAATTCACATTTACCTACATAGAGATGCTTAGACTGAAGATGTTCTAAAGTCCTATTATTTTGCAAGAATTTTAGACCAATAGGTTAATGAATCTCATTTATTTATTTTTATAAAAGATTAGTGAACACAAAGCTGTGGAATAAGCAGGCAAGATGGCTGAAAGAATTTTTGAAAATGTTGATTTTGACTAATTTAAAGAGAAGCTAGAACAAAATGGTTGGAGCCTGTAATACATCTACTTAGATTCTAAGAAAAATAGATATAGCTTAGGAAAATATGAGCAATCTTCTGAAGAATCTAATTAAATTTAATGAGTAAGTAACTTCATCTTGATTGACTGGCAGAGTAAATTTAATTCAAAATTTTTGCAAATTAAGATTTTCTAAGATATTGATGTGATAAAATCAATGTGCCGAAGGCTTATGATTATTCATGCAATCGACGAAATCCTAGTTGCCTAGACTTTTGTACATCTGACATTTGTACCTATAAAAAGAGGAGTGGAATTAAAATTGTGAAATATTTTATTAGAAGTTTAGGTGTTACCGTTTTGATCAATGATTCCGACGACATCTCTGTGAAGTTTGAGAGTCTTTTCCATTTCTGAAGGGATCGAAGGATCATAGCCCACCTTTGAGTGCTAGATATTTCCAGAGTTGAGTGTCTAGCTTATCCTTACTAAACTTTTGCTGGAGCTGCTAGATTGAAGAGATAGATAAGTCTTAAACTCCAAACTCAGAGAAACTGAAAACTCTCCAAGGCAAATCTGCGACATCACTTGGCACTTGAGTCATGTTGTATGTCTATTCTATTGGCAAGAAAGTCATTGACAAATTTAGAGCTTGCTAGGAGTCTGAGTCAAGATCAAAAGTCGTATAGCCAGGGTTTTGTGCAGTGGCAGAGGTCACACCGGGTGCGATTAAGAGATTGTGGAAACTGTAATCTTATTGGCCTAAATTATTATTATTGCCCTTTGTAAAACCTCGATTTAATAAGAAAAATGATTTAAGCGTTTGGTTACTTATACATCGGATCCTAAATTATACCTCAAATCAGCAACATGATCGTGGCCCGAAATTTCTAATAAGATCTGGTCTCGATACTCTTTCATCAGGGATGTGAATTCAAATGTGTAGTTAGAATAAATAAGTGAAAAAAAAAATTATACTATTTCATCTTTATAAAATGAATGCCAAAGTTATTTAAGCATTAAGCTTTCAATTTTAGAGCCAGGATAGATGTGGTTAGAAATAATGAATTTTCTGCTAGGATTTGCATCAATAAATTACTCCTCAAACCAAATCATTTGATCAGCCTGTTGGCAACCCTAGTTTGCGGGATTATTTTTTGAGTTATATAATAGAGTGTTAATTCCAAGAAAAGTTATATTATCCACAAGTTCAACGCTATAGTAACCTCCATTCATGAAGGAGCTCTGAATTTCCTGTAGATTTTCTAATTGAGAATTGTGAGGGTGATTCTTGAAGTATTGTTCAAAAATAAAACCGTAGAATTCATCTTTGTCACTTTCATAGGGCGATTAATAATGAACGCGATAGTCATTATTTCCTAGAGTTGGTAAAATCAAAGTATTTGGTAAGTAGTAGGCTGCATATGAGGCTATGTTCGAGTGGACTTATTTCAACAAAGAATAGAGGAGGGGATCATCCTATTATAATAAAATAAGAAGGAAAAATCAGGGGTAAGATATATAAAATTAAAAACAGAAGATTTTCATTAGAGGAAACCTGATTATCAATTGGTGGCAACCTGGAATTTGTATATCATCATTATATTAAATAATTAAAGAATATATAAAAACTCCAATCTAGAGAAAATCAACCTTATCATAAAGAGCTTATTCATTAGAGGAAATGATTAGCAGGATAAATATTGTATTCAAGCAACAGATGGAGCAATAGATGCATTTTTGAAAAATAAGGAATCCTAGTTGGTGATAGGTCCCGCATAAATATAAAGCTAGGTAAGGTGAAATCCTATATTTCCTAATTTAGATTATAGTTAGCAACAGATTCTGGGAGAAACTCTAACTATTAAATTTTAAAGGACTTTTATTAATCTATTTAATTCAATTGACTACCCATAATTTGTCTCAATTGAGAGAGAGTGCCCAACCATATCACCAGTAATCATTAGGGCATCAATTTTCCCTTCTGTCTGGTTTAACTTTTTGAAAAAAGTTTAAACAAGGAGATCAGGAGCATCACACAGCACTCTTCCTAAAGGAGCATAAGTATTTGAAACATTAATAAATAAAGAAATATCTTAATTAAACATTTTCTTTTTATGGATCTACAGTAGTACAGCAATACACTGAAGCGTCAAGCCAGGCATCATAAAATGGTTGCAAATGAATGTCACTAAGTATTGCTACTTTATAGGCTTCTGAAGCTATGGGTAATAATGCTAAAAGAATTGCAATAGGTATAACTTTGGAGAAAATTTGCAAGCTTCTCATTTTATGATTCCTTATAAATTTATTTGGATATTCTCACTACTATTATAATTTATACTCTTTAGGTATTATAATTGCTAAGTTTAAATAATATTCATGCGCTTTGCTTGCTAGTGTTTTATTTGTCATCATTCTCATACCAATTGGTTTGAGGTTGTTCAGCTTGATTACGCTCTGCTTCGCGACTAATAAAAAATATGTTTAATGTTGATTTCAAGTTATCTCTAAGCTGAGTTTTATGCAAAGCTGTTAGAGCCTGCTCCAAGACTTGCTCTATGAATAGGACTCTCCTCAGATAGTCGAGATAGTATCTGTTGATTAAGAGTTACTGGGGTTATAATTTCTGGCTAATCAAGTATTCCACTTCTCTCACCTCCTCTTGGCGTTCTTAGTCCCGCCAAATGATCAATTTTCTTCTGGAATCTTAACTTCTATCTCTTGATCTTCTGCTCATCTTTTCTCTTTTTAACGAATTCAAGCTTCGTGATAATTCCTGTTATGATTCCCTTCTTGATAACGTTAACTTGAGAGATGTTGAGCATTATGAACAAAAAGTGAAGTTTGGACATTGGAGTATCTTCCATCACAATGAAGGGGCAATATCTTTCATAATAGATGGATCATTAAAGTTGATTGGTGTTTGCCAGAACAATTCCAAAGCACCTTGCTACCTCTCGAGCTTTCTCTAATCTGCTCCATTTTCATCGTCAAGTAATGATGCACTGAGTGCACTCTTGCTTCTTGAGATGTTCGAAACTAGAGCGCTCATAGCTTATAGCTACTGCACTTGGTACTCTTTCTGATTAATTAGGGGATCCACTGTGAACTCCTTATTGTTCACTTCATTATTTTGATTGAGGCAGTTGAGAGAGTAGAAATATTAGTTCAACACCATTTGTATTTCACTATCTAGTTTCTTGCAAGCATGCTTGTAGAATCTAAAGAGGTACTTTCTCAGATTCTAGGCTTAAACTGTATAAAGTAGAGTCTTTTTATTTGCTGATTCAACTACTGGAATTGTTACTGGTCTGAAGCCTACTTAACTCACGACAATTGCAATATCTGCAATTGTTGAATCCTAGGTAAGGAAAAGGAAGTTTTCATTCATGAGCTCTTTTGCAGTAAGACTATAAGTTGAAACTCCAGTCATAGTTGGCAAGAAAGGTAAGTTCTTGATTTCCAGGAGTGCATCATAAACTGAAAGACTCAGAGAATTACTAACTGCGTAGGCGAGAAGTGTTCCCACTAGCAAGGGGATCATATGACTCGTTTACCCAATGATTTCAAAAACGATCATAGCAATAGAAACAGTCCTGGTAATTGCTCCTCCAAGTGCTGCTGCTCCAACAATTGCATAAACTCCCTCATCTATAACAGATTAGACAAACGAGAATGATATTACATTGAACAAGGTTAACTCCAATCATAATGCCGATATTCTTGAGCACATATCCATATAGTCTGCCTATAACTGCACCCAAGATGAATGATGGAGTCAAGATTCCAGCTGGAATAGGGGAAGTCGTCGCAAGAATGATCAGAATGAATTTACTATATATTCAATTCTATGATACTTTATAAGTGAAAATATTTGATCAGCTTTGTCACAAGGAAAATCCTTGCCTAGCAAAATGAGAGAAGTGAAAAACTTTCTGGCAGGTATATAGGAAGCCTTCTAATTACTGAAGTTCATGGATTCTTGAGCTTGATTAAGTTGCTACTTCTTCTCAAATGCAGATATAAATCTGATATGATCGGGCGAAATCTCAAACTTAAATCTCTTGCCAAAGGCCTTTATAATATCACTCTTTTAGAGGATCCCTTTATTCATACTTCCCTTAAGAGCCTATAATATAATAGAATTAGAATTTTGGAGTTCACTTAATTTTTTAAAATGATATGATTATAAATGAGAAAGTAGTCGAAGCTAGTCAACTTTGAATCAAAGCTGCAATTTAACAATTTGATAGGGAGAGCAAACCAACTTACATCATAAAAATCTATAAATCTTAGAGACCAGAAACAAAGGAGTGCTTCCTAGTGACAGAGAACGTATTCTTCACTAGATATAGCGCCACCTCCTTCCGATATACTAATACTTCAGAGAAGGTCGGTGTCAGTTCCGCTCCCCGTACTTGAGTACCGGCTTCTATTAGTACCTCCAGTGAGGGTAAAGTAATCTGAAAAATTGCACTAACTTTCATCACCGCATATGCTAAAATTGTAAAGCATTATATAATATGCCTGATGATACGTTTTACCTCTGAGTAGTCGCTCTTGACTAACTGAGAGCAGGAGAGGGCTGTTTGGACTATGCTTACTTTTTGTGTATTTTAATTAAATGATTTTAATAAGACTGGACGTTAGGTTGGTCGGATAAGAATTCATCTCTACATTCTGAAAAGAGCTACCCCATTTAGAGCAAAATTTCTTTCGTTTATTTCCTCTTTAATTTATATATTGTCTTTTGCTATAAGAGATACAGCTTTATCAAGCCATATTTTCACTTTACGACTCGAACAATAAGGGCTATCTTATTTTAGAAACGTTTTACTATAAAATATTTTTGTATCTGACTATTCAGTAGTTTAAGGAACTAGTGGATCACATTTATTATCTGATTCTATTCGCTCTTCCCGCAACGATTGAACAAAACTCAGAATAATACGAGTAGATTTAGCTATTGCAGAGAGAATTGCTCCGAAATGTAAGTATCAATTAAAGTAATGATTGATTCTTTTTTAGGCTTAAACTGATAAGAATAACTTAGTGAGGATATTTGCTGCAACAAACTCCAAGGTCATTTTGAAAGAAGAAATTATTGCTTATATACAATTTTTACATTGTATAAGAAGACTTCAAGCGCATATTCTGTCATCAATAAACGCTTCATAACGCTTTGGGATTGAGATCCAGACTCAAGCCAATAATTGGCTCCACATCTTCTGAGATTTGTATTCCTTCGTTCTCGTTTTCATTTTGAACATATAGATATCAAAGCAGAGATGTTGAAGAGATGCTATGGGAAGAAAGCCAATGAAGAAAACTAACTCAAAAGAGTAAGATTTAACTGCTAGACTCAAACTCAAACCTTCAATGATGACGCTATTAGATAATAGTAGATTATTTTTTCTTTCTTTCTATCTCAGTAAATCTGAGAAAATAAGAGCTCCCAACCTTCAAAGATTCGAGCCGCTCATGGAGCAGCAGGAGATTTATAAAAACCAATCTCAAATCAGCTCTCATGCTTACTACAATTAGAGGAAAGAGTAAAATGGCGTTAGTTCTATCTAGGGAAGCCATAAAACTGGACAGAGCTCACAAAACTCATCTCCAATCAAACTATAGCAGTTTAATGTCGCGTTAATGACTTCTAATAATGTCAAACTTAGCAATACGCCTTAGGATCATACTCAAGATGAGGATAATAATGGCACAAGAGAGGACTCGACTACTCAAAGTGAGGACCGGCATCTGAAATCTCTCAGTAAAAACTAGTTCCGCTCAGGTAGCAATAACAACATCTTATTGATTGACTCTCCAGAGGAGTCTTAGTATTTAAGCTATCAATAAGAAGCACCTAGCTATTTCTAATAAAATTTTCCCAGCTCATTCCCTCAGAATATTTCAAATTCTACTGCTTAAAGATTGTAAATTAAATCTATATTAAAGGCTAAACCATGGGAGCTAAAATTGGCAATTTAACTAGCACTTTGAAGAATATGGAATGAGATAATAAACTAACTTCCATTAAAAACATTATTTAAGATGAATTTAAGTGCTCTCTGGACTAAAATTATAATTAAAAAACTCCAAGATTAAATTTATTTGAATTCATCAGATATCACTATTTTTGTGTTTCTTTGAGATATATCCAACCAATCTTACTTGAACTTTTTAGGTAATTTTGAACCCTCATCCATCAAATTCATACAACCCTGTAACCTTTTAAAAGAAATTCACAGGCTTTAAGGCTTGCGACAGTTGAGCATTGATAAGAAGATTCGCCGGCCTATTTTAAACTTTTATTAGGCCATTATTTAGCTTCCATTAGATAATTTAACAAAACTTTAATCTTTATCAGTTCCCAGTAAAAGATTTGAGGGTACCCATAGATCAGCAGTAGCTATACTTATAGACTCTTGAAGGAAAACTTAGTAGCAATGATAAACTCTTTAACTTTCAAGATGATCCCTACTTCAATTAAGAGCAAATATTTTCTCAGCCAGAATATGGAAATATAAGAAAAAGAAGCAGCACAGTAGATAACTAGTCAGGAGCTAGGTAGAATAATAATAAATAATTAATATGAATTTAATCTTATTAAGAGAACAAGAAGCAGATAGCATGATATCACTCAATCATTTTCAATTTTAATTTCTCCAAAACAAGAAATTAAAGAGCAATCAAAGTTTGTAATTTGAGAGTATAAATATATCTGTTTGTTTAAAAAAAATTCTATAGTTGCTAATTATAGGTCAAATACGAATAGTAGATCGAGAACTGCATTTCTTTTCAAAATACACAATACGAGAAGAAGGTAACAGATGATAAATTGATTAATTAAATTAGTAGTTTCATAATTAGAATAAAGGAAAATGAAAAAGAGTTCCGCATATTCTAATAGCATCTTTTATATACCTGTGAACAAAAGCAATGGTCAAAATGTAAGCTCATATAAGTAAACCTTTTTTCTCATAATCTTATTTTGAGGATTTCAAATTAGTTTAGCGCATTTTTAAACCAAAATTCTTACTTTATATTAGGATAATCGAGATACTATGAGCATTTCCAAGTCTCAGATGGAACTCATCCACTTTAAATGCGACATCAATTCTTGCAAAGAGTGTATTCAAACCGCCTTTGTCACTAGAGCTCACTTACAAGCAGACTACATAACCACAGGTAAGACTTAAATCATCATAATATACTAAGAATAGAGACTTAAAAAGATAAGTTTCAAAGGAAATAAGATATTCACTTCTAGGAGATGACAATCGAAAATCAGAGGTGATGCAAATTATTTTAAAAGTGAGATTGAAGCGCAATTAAAACAAATTCTTTTCAGGTGCGCAAAGCTCTATTTTTGTGAATATTATACTTCTACTATTCTCAATAAACAATTCATATTTGTCCTATATTACTTTAAAAATTAAGAAGAAGTTATGAAATTCAATTTCGGAATATTAAAATCTAGTCTCATAAGTTTGATTTTCAGTTGAATTAGTTAAGTTTTCTAGATTGTACTATTAAGATAAATAAGAATTTCCAAAGATATATCTATCTTCTTCTAGATAATCTTTCACTTTAATCCACTTGAACAAAGATTTTTAGAAATTAATTACTCAAAAAGGACGAACAAAGTATTCAGCGATAAAGATTGACAAGAAGAGATATCAAAATCTTTGATAGTTATTTCCCTAATTATTCGAGTTATCTTAGCGACCATGAGGATGCTTGTTATTGGTTACAGCGTAGGAAAATGATAGGCCAATTATATCATCCTTATGAAATCTGTAACCTTGCAGAGTATTTATGACCATGGTCGTTTAATGATTATTTTCAAAGTCTGCAAACGCAAAATGCACCCTCAATCCGTCCTTGGTGTCACGAGGAATCAGCCTAAGCTATTTATAGCCTTTAAAGGGGCGAAAAATGTGAGCAACTTCTCTCTCAGTGGCATCTGCTGGAAGACCCTCGACGTAGACTGTGTTTGTCGCATTTTTAGGGATAGGAAGATTGGATTTGAATCCTTGACTTAACTTAATAAGGGTGGCTTAGGTAGAGGGACTTATGATGGACTGATTTTGAGTGGACTTTTAAAGATTATTTTAATTGTTAAGGCTACCTAAGAGACTTTAAGCGACTTAGTTAGAGATCAAAGACTAAGAGCTTAGAAAAGAGCTAGCCGCTGAGTACTGATTTTAACCTTAATTACTAACTGGAGAGGGAAAAGAATTCGAACTGGCTGTCGATCCAGTTGCCTATCCAGCATTTTACAAGTAAGGATTGAAAAGCAGTTGGATTATTGATGAGCTGGAGTAGCAAATCATTAGATTAGGGATTCGTGTTCTCTGTTGTTACATTTTAAAGCAAGCCAGCTAACTGCAAGAGATCTAAAGTATTAAAATTTGATTCTGATGTCTGAGCTAATGGATCCTTTAATACTTAGGGTTAGGTATTTTATTACAAATTATTAGTGTTTCCATTAAACTACTAACTCTTAGGTTCAACTGCACTATAGCTTTAGTCTCCGTTTTGATAACTATTCGTTGAGCCTTTCAAAATACCTCTAGGTTAGCCATTCTAAGTTTAGCTGTTATACTATGCGATGTTAGCTCCACCTCCTTGCCCATTTGGATTATGATTATTGGATCTTTGGTAGTTTCCATGATGATTAGTGTTTTCATTTTGCTGGCTTTAATTATGATTTCCATATCCATTAGGTCTATTCCCACCTCCATTCTAGATTCGCTTATTGTGTTCCGAAAATCTAACGCAAAGCCCTCTTGGTGCACCTGGATATCTAAACCCTGAGCAAGAGATTTATGCTTTCTTAGCTTGCTCACCATTTTCGTAGTCCACAAACGCTATTTTTTGACTACAAAATTTAAGCTAAAATTCTAAGCTTACCCGTTTTTGTCTTTGGCACATCTGAGTTCTATAAAACCGTCGAACTCATTAAAGAGTGTCTCTATTTGAGAGGTATCAATGTCTTAGGGGAAGTCACAAACGTACAAACTCACCATTTCAAGGAATGAAGGTCAAAAGAATTTAGTCGAAAGGGGGATCGGTCGGTAAGAAGTATCTTATTAAGATAGATTATATTTTCTAAAGATCCTAATTTATCGAGTCAGTGGTAATAAGAGGAGAGATAAATTATCTTGAAATTGGGAATCAATAATTTATTAATTTGAGAAAATGCAAAGAAATTAGGATTTACTCTTCAACAGCGAGGAAAATTATTCCCATAACATCGGGGAAATAATAAGAACTAAGAGGGCGATGGTGTCTTTGACAGTGTGATTGAATAGAGGCAGCAAGTTTTCAAATCTGTAGAAGTCACTGGGCCGAAGTGGTCCAAAGATGGAACGTAAGAATTTCATCAGAATGTTGTTCTAAACATATTTAGAGTTGGTCAGTTCAGGCTTTACAAAATTTAAACGAAAGAAGAGCAAATCACCCAAATGCACTCAGTTTACAGACGCTACAAGGATTTCGAGTGGCTATTTCAAATTCTTTAGCTTAGATACACGACTTGTATCATACCTCCTATCCCTCCTAAAAATGCGATAGGTAATTGGTACTCAGACGACTCATCTGAGTACAAATGGAAACCCAAAAAATCCTCTAAAAAGATTTTTAAACTTTTTTACTTTTCCCCAGTGATGACCTAAGATTTCTTGACAGGCTAAGATCACTTGTTTGAGGAGTAGAAGAAGTAGAGCTACAAATACATCGCGGATAACACTGATCAAAACCAGAGTTACTCAGCTATGGCTATAAGCACTCTAACTTCAGTCTTCTCTGTACTTTTTTATTAAAATCTCTAAGGCCTAATCAACGATTGGTGAGTATGTATGGAAAACTAATACTCCCTAGTAATAGACCAGAAAGCACTCTTTTGGGCAGACAAATCCTGAACCCAGGAAGAACTTGACAGATTCTGCAAGGAGGAAGAATACTTAGATACGCTGAAAAGTTCTTTCAATTAACTCTCTACTGAAGTACTGACTCTGATCGAGTGCACTGAGGAAAGTGCCAAGAATTATTCTGCTCTTTCAGAGAATTTTGCCAGCTTCATGAATATAAAGGGCGTGGGTATTGATCAATTATAGAAGCTCTCAAAGGATATCTCTACATCCTTCTCTCTTTCTAGCAATTGCATAAAGGATGTTTTGGAAGAGTAAGTCAGGAATCTCAAAGAGCTTTATCCATTTTTATTTTTTAAATTGAGCCAATAGACGATTACAAGTTAATGATTGATGCTGCTTTGTAAGCCTGCGAGCGAAGAAGAGACCTAGTTTTCAAATACTATGAGCTCAATGATCAGAAATTAAAGCAAGCGGAGTAGATAAGTCTCAATGATGACTAGACAGGCTAATTGAGGAAAAATACTTCGGAATTGTCAAAGAGGACTGAGTTCTTGTTTGAGAAAATGAAAGAGAGTGCAAAGATCCTCTCTGATGAGCTGAAAACCTTCAGAAAGGATAAAGAGGCAGAACTAAAGACTATCGTCTCAGAGTTCGTGAGACTCTAGAAAGTATCAAATGATAAACTCAAGCAAGTTTGGGGAGATTTCATGGCTAAGTCAGAGACAATTGCTAAAGAGGGGCAAGTAGCTGGTTAAAATCAGCAATACTTTTGAGAACAATATGATTAAATTTTAAGAATCTTTCAATTTTAAGCATCTTTCAGAAGATGAGAATCTTGAAGGCATAAATTTACTATAACTATCACACTTTAAGATAATCTTACAGAATATCTATAAATTTTTTATTTATGAATGCAGTATATTGTGAGATTGAAAGGAACATTTGGATGACTCCAAATATATCCATCGCGTTAATGTCCAAATCATTATTTGCGAACATATGGCTGAGAATTCTATACTCACTATCTTTCATGAAGCTGACAGGGAATTTTATAAGACCCACGGCAAGACCAACGCTGATACACCAAAGCCATCTATCTGAAAGCCAAGGAGTCTTGAATCTAGTTCTCAAGAAAATGATCTTAGTCATTACTTTATAAAATTAAAGCAATTTCTTTAACTTGGATTGTGACTGCTCCAAGGAGACCGCAAATAATTCCCAAAATTGCATAAAGGAAAATTTCATGATCCACTTTAATACTCATTGGGTACTTAGTTGGTTGGTAAAGAGTTAGCCAATTAAGCATTTCCAATACTTTGTAGATGATTATACTGAATGTTACACAGAAGAAGCTCTTGAAGAGGTTGCTGACCATATAGTAGGTGGTTGAAACTTCAATTGAAAACATGATAGCTCCCATTGGTGCACCGAAGGCAGCTGTCACGCCTGCTGCAACTGCGGCAGAATACATAGTCTTCTTAAGAGCTTGATTATTCTGAATATCTTCAAAGCATTTAAACTTGGCTATTTTTAATAAAGATTTTTTAAAATTTCCCTTTTTAAAAACCTCCTTTTTTAGATTTAAGCCATCATCTTTAAAAATTTGAGGGACGGTTTGTAAATTTTAGCCAGAAATGATGCTTTTTTTTGGTATACCAGAGCCCTCTGCTTCTGTGCTAATGAAAGCACCGATTGAGGCAGCAATTAGAGTGAATACAACAGCAAACAAAATGTAAATGGCAAACCTAATCAAGTAAGGGTACTCAACATCGTTGCAAATCGATAGTTTCACTAAAAATGCGGTTAGTAAGTATAACACTTACAGTCGATTAAGTTATATGATATTATGTCTACTATGAATGCAATAATTGCAGTGCATATTCCCAGCAGAGCTAGAAATAGAAATTGATTGAAGTTGTATATTCGTAAAATAATTTATGGAAATTTAGCCAATTTTATATTCCCAATTTTTCTCGAACACTGCTGATGTTGCATTAAGAAATAAATTAATGGACTTGATTATGATCTACATGAAAAATCCAACTGGCTTTTCTTTTTCAAAAGATTCATCTAGATTTTATTGTCCTCCGCTAGTTGGGATCTAAGCTTTAAGTCCTGGCACCTGCGCTACCTCATCATAATTATTGAAGAAATCTACAAGTCATCATTATTAGCAAGTATAAGGGCTCTTTTGTTTTCATAAATTTAGAATATTCTTGTGAGTGGAAAATTATTTCAAAGAAATAAAACTATCCTGGACATTTCCAAAGCAATAAAATGCGTCATATTTTTGAATTTTTAGAATAAAGTTAACTGATTACTATCATACCTGTGATAAAGAAGTTATGCCTTTGATTGGGCCTGGCTGGATTAACCTATCATCTCATTAAAATAAAATAAGCTAATTTTTTAAGAAGGAAAAGTATTTTACAACCATATTGTTTATATCAGGAGTGGCCATTTTCCCACTATTTAACTATTTAATCTTATTATTGCATTCATAAATATTTTATAAATACTAATTTTACATTTTATTTAGGCAATAATGTGCTAAAATTATGTCTGAGTTTTAAATTTAAACAAACTCTTTAAATTCACAAAAAATCAATGGTTGATATCAAATTTGTTGATAAATATGCAGATTCTATTTATACTTTGTAATATTTACATATGAATACATTTAAACTCTCCCTTAATAGCCAAAAATTTTTTTTTTAAATGGCGGTTCAGCCTTTTTCTGATTTTAGCTACTATGATATCTATCAGCTGATAATAGAGTTGAGATTTAATTAAAATGGGAATTAATTAATAAATACAAGTTGTTGTAAATATCTGTCCATAGAATGCGAGGGATTTAGATGAACATGGGCTTCTTCGATTGCTAATCAATTTTAATATAAATATTTTTAGTCACCACTATAATTGGAGGTCTCTGAAGAAAGTTAGTTGGTTGTTGAAACGCATCCAATAAATAACCCCTTATCTCCCTTTTTGGGCCAAAACAATAATTTTTTAATTTTCTGATAGGGGAAATAAAAAATGAAAGTTTTTAAAACTAAATTTAATAAAATAAAATAATAAATTTAAAAAAATTTCTCCAAATTGTTTTTAGGGGAAATTTTAAAGTTATTACATTTATGATATTAAATTCAATTTTTTTTAAAATTTTCCATCAAAGACGGGAACCCAACAAATTGGGGGAAATTTTTAAAATTTTGAAAAAAAAAATTCCCTAAAAAAGAATGAAACCCTACAAACAAAATCCTTTGATCCCCTAAAGGGGAAAAACTGGATTAATTGAGGGTCATCGTTTTTTTATATTTAAATTTTTTTTAACTTTTAAATGAACCCAAAATTTATTTTATTAAATTAAAATCAATTTAAAATTATTTTAAGTCAAATAAAAATTAAAAAAAAACTAAACACCATAATGCGAAATATTTTTTTTAAAATATTTAATTTTTGCAAATAATTATTGCAGATGGAGGATAAAAATTTCCATGATTTTTTACCTTTTCCTTCTTTGGGACATTTAAAAGGCCAAAAATTTTTTGGAAAAAATTTGGGGTGTTTTATTTAATAAATTTCAAGGGGATGGAAATAAGAAAGACCAAAAAATTTGGGGTTTTTATAAAATAAACAAAAATTTTCTTTAAATTTAACAAAAGCTCAAATTGGGGAAAGAAAGGGAATAATTTTGTTTAAAATTTTATATCTCTTTAAAAAGTAGCCCTTAGTTGAGGGAACTATTTAAGGGTTTTCATAATCGCGAAAGTTAAAAGATTAAGTTTTTATCTTTTTTAGACAGTAGACAAGCCTGATAGTACGACAGCTGACTGGATTTGCGGTTAGTCGAATAGAGATCTCTGCTATCTCCACTAATCTAAGATACTATACAATAGCACCCTCTATATAACTATTGTTTCTCCTCAAGATTGCGAAATAATCTTTTAAATTGAATCCGCTAAGACTCTTTTGTTAAAGGATGGAGAGGAGTTCTAAATTTACATGACATAATATTCCTCCAAGCCATTCCTCTTTACTCTTCCTAAGAACTCTTCTCAAATAAACTCTATTGTATTTAAGGCCTCTGCATATCGAGGATCTGCTAAAGATTTGGATTTACTCATATAAAGAGTCAACTTGAAGTTTGAATAGATTGGCAAAGAAAATTATTATGCAAATTAAGTTTGGAAGAGAGGAAATGCTGTAAGGTTTACGAAAGAGCATAATCCAGAATTTTGGGCTGAAGATATTTTAATTAGAATAATCCTTTAGGCGAAGGATTAAGGGTACTATCACATCATGGCTTAATTATTTATTAAACTGAGAATGCGACTCCATATATTTTTAGCCACGAGCCTTTAGATGATTTAGTTTCCTAAAATGAGAGGCAGTGCTACAAATACTTCTTAATATTATTGTGTTTACTTCATTCAATCTGAACTGGTTGATGTACATGTGAGAGTAACAACCTACTCTGGCCATGTAAGGCTAGCAGCTAATAATTATCAACTTCCTACTAATTATTAAGATTTCGCTTACTAGGAAGAGGATAGCAATCATCTAGAAATGCCTTAGAAATCAAGGCCAATTTACTAAGACAAGAATAATGGGCTGTACTATATTTGCGTCTATGGATCAACTTTGTCTTCTTACACTATCCAAGTTAAAGAGCAGAATCCCGATGAGCCCCTTTCTTTGATTTAATTAATTTTAAGATAGAAGATGGAATGATGGAGAAATTTACACTCAAAGATAAGAGTACGGATGTGCATCTGTATTAAGTACCTAAACTGGATTTTAAAAAAGAAGACATCAGAATAGAATTTGATGTGACTCCCTGGAGTGGAGGTGATCTCTTAGTAGGCGTAAAGTTTTGCTCTTAAGTTTAGGGTTATGAATGCAAGGATGACTTCTCATTAGAAACATTCCTCTCAAAAGATTCACCTTACAAGAAGGGAGTGTCTAATGGACAAATTATAAAGGTAGAGATAGATCATCATTTTAAAATGATCATAATTTGTGTATGGAGTAAAACTATTATAAAATGAAAACTTACTACAATTCTTCTCTAATGCTTTTTAATACTCTGAGGGCATTTTCTTAAGTTTAAAAAACAAGAGTATGCTCTTTCATTCAAGTCAAAGTTAACCCTTCCTCTTCCAACAATAAAATAACTGCAGTCCATTTTCCTAAGGATAAACTTTTAACTAATAAGGATGAAGTTTAAGAAGATGAGGAAGATGCGATAAGGATACAAGTAAATATCAAAGATAAGCCTGAGAACGGTAAAGCTAATAAAGAGCTAATTCGATTCTTATCTAACGATGTACTGGAAATAGAGGAAGATCATATTTCAATCATTAGAGGCTCAGATTCTAAGAATAAAGTCTTAAAAATTTCTACTTTATCTAGAGAAACTATTTAAACACTGTTACAAAGATAACTTAATATTTGATTGACTCAATTTCTTTATTTCTCTAAATCATCAAGAGGATCTGTGTGATGAAGATGCAGAGGAGGGTGATGATTGCTTTTATCAGATAGTTGTTTACAATGCAGAGCCTTGGTAAATGAATTACGAAATGACAATCTCTCACAAGTAGAGGAACTATATTATCCTGCAAGAAAATACTTAATCTCTGAACTAAGTCGCAATGAATGAAACGCAGTACTATTAGCTTATTCTGGTTTCTATAGAAGATGTAAGCAGTATTCGCTTTAGCTTGACTCAATTACATGGAGAATGCCTATTTTATCTAACCTTAAATGATATTTAAACAGAAGAAATCTTGTACATATTTTATAGTTTAATTAAACCAATTTTTTACAAGACTAATTTGCGGGATATTAATCCTACAACTTAGCACAAATCTATTACTATATCTTATGATAAACCTGAAATTATGACCCAAACTAACTTCTATTTAGCAGTTCGAGGAGCTAGTTTCTGCTCTTATCAGATTCTCGCCACTATTTAGAGATGCTAATATTTTATTTTAGAGAAATTCTTAGGTTAGCAAATAGAAGGAGTCGATCATGCTTTATGAAGGAGTGCCCATGGTGTATCGTTTGCAATCTGAAAATGATTCTGTTTTACTTTATTTTGATGTCGACATTGAAGAAACAGATGATATTGGCCTAGCTATTGATTTTTAATGGCGATTTGCGAGTTTGAAGTACTATATTTCTTATGGGGAAGTTCCAAACGAAAATAAGTATGGTAGAAAAATTACCTATGAGGGTTTATTTACAATAACCCCTGAGGATGAGTCGTTTTATTAAAGAAAAGGCAGGTATTACTTCCTTATTACTCCTTAGCATGACCCAAATCTCTAATTTTAATCCGATTATTAAATAAATTAAATAGATTAAAAATAAATTATTTTGAGTTCTCATTCAGTAAGCTATTAAGATACGATAGTCATCTAGATGCGAATGCTTTAAGACAATTTGATATAGGATACCGCGATAAGATTTTCTTTAAGCATTATTGAGAAAGTGAAAGCTAAATTTGAAAAAATTTTAATTTTTTTTTAAATTATGGCCTTTAATAAGAAACAATTTTTAAAATTAATCATAAATAAAACTTAAGACACTTATAAATTCATCAAAAGATTCTCCATAAATTTTTAATTATTTCTGATAATTTTTATTTTTAAAAAGCTTTAAGAATCTAATTTTGGGATTTTTAGAAAGAAGTTTTTTTTTTTTATTTCATAAAAATTTTTTTCCCTTTGGTTTCTGATTTAAAAAATTCGTTTTTTAAGACCCCCGAAAATTTTTGCTTTTAAATTATGTGAAGGAGCCAGAGACAGATATCCAAATTTCCTTGATTTCTAAGACCTCAGATAGCTAGAGAATATATGTGAGTGCTAATCAGAATAATTAGGAGCCAAGTAAAGAGCACCATGATTTTTCATTAAAAACAGCAGCAAATTTCAACACTGCTAAGAACCTCATAATCTCAAGCCAAGATTTGATTAAGAAGAACCCCAGTTGCAATAAGCTAACATACAAACAAATTGCAATTATTTATTACTCTAGCGACAACACATGCACGCTCTACATCTCTGTTATATGTGCAGAAATTGAAGGCTGTGGCTCCAAGATACAAATCCGATACTTGAATATATAACCTAGGCACCTTTACTATGGAAGTTTAGAATTTGTGGTTGAAGACTAAGTAAGCACACCATATTACTAAAGTTGAAAAACTTTCAAGGCTGTTAATAAATAATTAGAGTGATAGTTTACTATGTAGTTGTAGATCCAGAAAATACTGATTTCATCGTGAGCTAACTTTAGGCATTTTCAAACGAAGCTATATTGGTAGCTAGTTAAAGAGAAATCTTTGAGTAATTTCTGTCTAAAAAATTTGTTAAAGTAGTAAATTGATTTTTATAATCAGTTAAAATTTAATAGTTTAGACTTCGAGATGTATCTATATAGATAGTTCAATTAAATATTATGGCTTCATTTTTAATCATCGCAAAACATAAGCTCAAAGAATGATGTCAACTCTACATACATTTTTAAATATAATTTTCAATGCTTATTTTAAAGATTCGTTTGCTCAATAAGTGTTTATTGAATAATTATTCCAACTTGTAATAAATTATTAATACAATTGTAAGTTATTTATTTAAATTCACACCACCCCTTAAATTTCTCTCTCTTTTAATTGATTTGATTTGATTTTATATTAATCTGATTCCTATTAAATTTTATGAGTACTAGAAGATTTCTTATACTGCATTTTCTAAGAATGAACTAGTACTACCTTCCCTAGATAACTATACACACAAGGGTGTAAATAAGTTACATAAAAAAGTTATCGAGTTCTAAAAATAAGAAATTAGGGCTGCGAAATTATAAATTTTGAAGATGAAAGCGAATGCATAATTGTTTTTGGAGTATTTCCTGCAGAGGCAGGCAAATATTTAGCGTTTAGCTTTGAGGTTTAGAAAGATGTTGGCAAGTTGATAGATTAAAGTGGGTATACTTTCACAGCAAGATAAAACTTCTATATTTTATAGTTTGCAATTTGTGGAAAATAGAGTCTGCTGCTAAAAGATTAACTATAATTTAAGGCAGAAATCAGAAATTTAAAGTCATTTTAAAATACAAATTTAAACAGTTGTTTTTTTTAAATAAAGATCATTTTTTAATTAATTTGATCTTGTGAATGAAAAACGAGAAACTGAATCGTTTTTCTCTTACCAATATTTGCAATTTAATAAAAACAGTCCGCTCTTGAAGATCGATGCTATTCATTAGTCGACCTAATTCTAAGATTCTAGAATTTTTTGTAGCATCTTTAATATCTGCTCAAGCTTAATTCCTAGATTCTCAGACTATTAAATTTATATTCACAAGGTTCAAACTTTCGCTCAATAATTTATTGATTTTTATCAACTTAATATTTCAGATTTTTATATTCCACCTTATATTAAACGCAATTTCGTATTTTACGTATGCACTAGACTGCTCTAATTGCAGCCTGCATATCCAATTAGATGGTTACAGGACTGATGGAGTTTTTATTTTGGTTAGCAAAGGCTTTGCATATCCCACTGAGAATTCTGCTGACTTCAAAATTAAGACAACCAATACTAACTTTCTAGAAATCACTCCAGAAGATGCATAGTTCTATTATTTAACTAAGGTAGATATGAAAGAAGTTAATTTATTTTCTTTCCTAGCTTTTTATATTATTCTAAAAATGAAAGACTACTATGTGATAGGAATTCTGAGCCCTGTAGAGGATAGAACATTGACGCTTACAGTTAGTTCCTATTCAGAATCTTCAATCTCACTACAGATGGGATAGGACATTTAAGTAAACCAGCCCAATTATAGAACAAGAACTTACACTATGTTCAATTGGAAAGAAAATGATATTCTGATTGAGTTCACAGTTTTGTAGGGTTAAATTAATGCTTATGCCATAATGCAGAAAGAAAATGAAGAAATCACTCAGGATGAATAATTTTAACCACTTTTAATTATGAACTCACTAAGTTGGTAGATTATCCATATGCGCTTAAGAATCTTAGCTCTTTAAATAGCAGCCAAAGCTCACTAATACTCATCCCTAAAGATGACAGAAACTTCTGCTACTAGTGCTATCTTGAAGTAGTAGTTGAAACTGTTTCCTTAGACTCCTCTTTTAAAATTCTCGCGAAAGAAATCACAGAAGAGTCAACAATTTCAAATCTGATGAGGATTAATAATCCTTAAACAATATACTTGAGTTAAGTAGATGAAGTAAAGTTACTCAGATTCATTATTGAGCATGACAGCGCCTTTTAAATTACAGTTCTTCTTGACGAGGGATAATTTGAGCTTTCATTAAGCAATGAAAATGACATAACCAAAAGCTTTGAAAGATAAATTAATCCAAGTATGATAACAGTAGATACCTCTAAGTTTAAGACTGAGTAAATGCAGTACCTATTTATCAAAGCGATATCCAGTTAGGTAGTTCTACAGATCAAAATAACGTAGAACCTGGAGACCATGCAATTAGCTGAGGGATAACCTTAAGCAATATCTTTCAGAGGAGATGATGATATGCAAAAGTTCATAACATACTTACTGCCTTAAGGGAATAGCAACGTGAGAATAAATATGAAGACTCAAACTATGGGATTTGTACCTCTCCTATTTTACGCAGTAGTAGATTATAAATATGTGGACTAAGGAATCTTCCCTCCAAGCTCTCTATACAAGTGCAATCACACTTCTTTCGAAGATTGGGACACTAAGACCTCTTATAAATATTTTCCTCATAGATGAGTTTAAATCTACAATTGACTGAAGTCAATTTCAACTAAGTACTTGTTATGACTCTCAAACATAACTTTGACTACAGTTATATGACCACTTTACATGATGAGGCAAGAATAAGGAATAAGGGAAACTCTACTGCCTAAGTTCTAATGACAGCTTCTCACTTATAAGGTCTTTAAAATGCACAACAACGTCGAATACCTTCATAAACTGACAGATAACAAGCCCCTTTACTTTATCTTGAATCCAATTCCGCTAATAATTCAATCCAAATTTAAGTCTCAGAGTGCTTTGGAGAAGTATCAGTAGACATAGTTAAAGACCCCTAAGACCCTATTGGATCTAGAGTATATCACCAAATCGAGTATTTGTACGGATAAAAGATAATTAATCTCAAAGAAGTGGAGAGCTCAATGACATACATTGTCATATCTAAAAAGGGTTATTTACCAACTGAAGGTCCTGAATTCTTTTCTGAGTTTTCTATTAGAACAAAAGTTATTAGATCAGATCTTATTATTTTCGAGGAGGAATTATTCGCCCTAGATAACGGCAAGATTCACTTTGATTTCATAGCTGGTACTAAAGGAAATATCAATATCACTTGGGGAGGTGTCTATCTGAGCAAGCAAGGTTAAGATCCAGTCCTCTAATAAATAGTTTTCTACAAACTGCTTTTCACTAATCAGAGACATGCGAGGATGAATCATCAATGCTCGTTGAAGCATATTGGTGGTTTGATTTAAGCAACTGAGTAAACTGGTGTCATTAATTACTATGAGACTAAATTATAAGAGAATACTTACTACCAGTTTATAAATATCTTATCTTTAATAAAGAGGTATTTTAATTGTAATGTCTTTGCCTTGGTTCAGGATAAGATGATAACCATTCCTTACGAGCCCATAAGCTTTAAGATACCATCTAAATCTCTCTTTGGAAATGGAATTGCTTCTATAGCTATCACTCTCTTCATGATTATATTTTTAGATTCTTGCAGTAGGACTGGGAGTGTATTATTACTTAAAGAGCAAGAAGTTGCAGAAAAAGATAGACACTGAGATCAAAGAATTCGTGTAAGTGCAATAGAATTCTTAGCTAGAAATTGGTGAGGACCCGATGCATCTTCCTCCAAAGAAAATTACTTATGTCAAAGTCAACCCTACAAAAAATTAAGGCTTCTAAGAGCTTGATGAAACAGATGCTAATAAGTCGGAATTCGACGCATGAAATTCACTAAATTCAATATTTCATTAAAGCAAATTGAGTTTAATTATCTCTGAAATATTTATAGAGACTGATTTTAATGAAATCAAAATAAGACAACTTGATTCACTGCTGATCATTTAGTTGGGACTCCTTTAGCAGCCATTTCCTTCTGCCACTTTTTAATAGTCTCAAGCAGCTTCTTTGCATAGGGATCTTTTTCGAAATGATCTCTAACAGGTTGTAACAGCTCGTTAATGAAATTTATCTTATTAAGTGTTAATATAGTAAGTGGTGGCAGTCTTAAGATCCATGGGATGGATATTTCCAGCTTCGTATTCAGCTGCAAGCTCATCGAAAGTATTGAAGTACAAATCACCTCCGTTCTTCTCCTCTCTCTTAATAACCACTGGAGAGAATTTCTCGAAGATGATGTATACCAAGTCGAACTTACTAAAATATGCTAGTATTTAGAAAAAGTTTACTTGATGTAGTCTATAATGGGATTGTCCTTGAGAACTTTCTCTGGGCAGTAGGCACCCCTGATCTTTTTCTTGACATCAGCAACTGTGTCTTCCATAAAAATGGCAGAGTCAGGATCACTCTTGGCCATTTTAGCCTGACCTTGCTTCAGTCCCATCATCATATGGTGAGAAACTATAATGGGCTTCTCAGTACGCTTGATATCATCGCAGTACTCTCTGGCAAGCATGTTAACCTTTCTTTGATCCATACCAAGCTGGCACACGTCAGCCTTCAGGAAGAAGATATCAGCACACTGCATGCAAGGATACATAATCTGAGCAGCTGGCATGTCGTCACCTTCGCTTCTACCCATAATAGTGGCGCATCTCTTGATTCTAGAAACGTTGGCCTTTCTTGAGATGTCAATCACAGTCATCCAGTACTCATCAGGGCGCTTGTTAATTTCCTCACTTGCCCAAAGGAACTTGACGTTAGCCAAGTTCATACCTGCAGCTCTCCAGACTTCGACGAAGTATCTTCCTACAACCTGGATTTTCTCGAGGTCACCTCCCATCTTATTGTTAAGGAGTGCAAACCAGTCTGCAACCCAAAAGATGAAGACACCACCAGCTTTGGTAATCTTGTTGACATTGATGGACTTCATGATTCCTTAAGCGATGTGCATTCTTCCTGAGGGCTCGAAACCATCATAGCAAGTCCAAGACTCCTTCTTGAGAAGCATGGCTCGTATTTCCTCAGGCATGATGACTTCCTCTCCGACGCTGGCGATGATGTTTACTTTCTCATCCAGAGTGAGATCACTTGGACGAGGGTTGTAGAACTCATTGATGTCTCTTTGATTCAGGTCGCTTTTAGAAGAGGCAGTGCTGCTGACCTTCTCTTCCTCTTGAGAGGCGGCATTAGCGCGCTTGTTGTTTGGCTGTGAGTCTTCCAAAAAGACTAGTCCTCCGTGTAATGGCGAGATAGACATATTGCTTAAGATATTTCCTAATAGGTATTAATAATATAGAAATTAATATAACTCTGCTCAGCACTTTATTCCTTAAGTAGATAATTCAGCCACTATCTCTCTGAGAAAAGCGATTGCTGCATAAGTGTTTGAATAAATAAATTAAATCTAGTTTGTATTGAGTGGATGTGGGTGTAATATCTGTGAGTGAGTGCTTTAATAGTATAATTTCAAATACAAATAAATATAAGATGAACCCCGTTCTAAAGCTTCTGCTATTTCCCCTAGCCATCCTAGCCAGTATCGCGGCAGGATCCATCTTCTCAGAACTCAAGTAAGCACTAATCATCTCATTAAACCACTACTAATCCTTCCCTATAGCAATTTCCTGTTGTACGAGTCTAAGTACAATATCGATGCAGAAACTGTGAGCTGGGTAAGTCTCTTACTTATTTTCTAACAAGATGTTGGTTTACTTCTTGTGGCAGTTAAACGATATCTTTCTTAGCTATGAGCTTGCTTGCCTTCAATTATTTGAATTTAATATTATAAACTCTGGCTTCATAGGCCAATGTTATAATGCCATTCACTAAACAAGTCTATAGTTCTCCTTTGCCGTTAATGCCTCAGTGCTAGTTGGTTACGTACCCTCGAAGCTTTATAGAAAATTGGGACCCAAGAGAACTATTCTCCTTGGAGGTAAGAACCCCTAAAACCTCCCTCTGCTTCTTGATTCTACTAACTAGAGTCAATTTAATTAATAGTGGGATCTTTTAACTGCTCTTTTTAAGTTAAATCCTTTATAATATTTGGAGGATGAATTTTCATCCTGATGAAGCTTCGAGAGCTTTTTTAACTGATTTTAAATGATAGGACTTATGATCTCCATCGCACATATCATCGCTGTGATCACCCTGAACACCGACCTCGGAAGAACTCCCGCCACAGTGGCACTCTTCGTAGTTGGTGTGCTCGGAGGTCAAGGTGCTCTGATCGTTTTCTTGACTGCTCTTGGCGCCGTTTTGAAGATGCACTCAATTGTCTCCACCTCATTGGTAAGTTATGATACATTCTTCATATCACTCATTCAAATTTTAATTGGATATTACTGATTAAGATGAAGAATTTGAATTTTCCCGAGAGCTATTGTAACTGTAGCTACCTGCTATTTCAATATAAACTAACCTTCAAACTCTTATTAATCCATCTTATTTAGGTTAATGGAATCATGTTCACCTACTTCATCGGTTCAGACGCCTTCCATCAGGCTCTCAAGGTTGGAATCTTCACCAACTTATTTAAAGAATGAGAATTTATATTATCCACTTCACTGTGAACCAATTCATCCTGATCGTGACTGTGCTTGGAGCCCTCATCTACGTCGCTTGCGCTATTCTTTTCCAGAAGAAAGCCCAAAAGGATTCAAGCTCCAAGTCTATTGCCAAGGGAATGGCCCTCAAGAAGACTGTCTCCTTCTATGCCCTCGTCCTTTGCGCATTCGTAGTCATGACTGTCCTCCTCCTCATCTCCTACCAGTCAAGCAGCTACTGGGGCTCAAGAGTACTCGTTCTCATTCTCGCCCTCAACCTATTCGTGCCCCTCATCGCCATCTCCATGGTTGACCAGAAGAACCTCGGCAGCATGTTCTCAAAGCCAGGCCCAACCGACCTGTTCCTCCAGTCAAGAGGTAAGAACTGCAAATTCTCTGAGGCCAAAAAGAGACCTGAGTTCTGGCTGTTCCTGTTCTCATTCGCTATCATCATCGCTATCTCCGACGTAAACGATGACAGGGCCAGCTCAATCGCCTATAACGTTAACCAAGTGGAGAGAAACAGAAGAACCTTCTAAGTCTTCGAGCTTGTGGGCTCTTTCACCACTGGAGTCTTCCTCTCTCTCTTCAGAATCTACATCTCCCCCTATGGATGCATGATGTTCAACGCCTTCCTCGTAGTTGTCACTCATATTATAAATACACATAAGCTATAAGTTGTCTCCCAGATCCTCCTCCTCTTCTTCGATGTCACCAATCACCATTTATTACTCGAAGATACTGCACACGCATATTTTCACTTTGAATAACGTGTATTTCTGGAGCTACTTGTTGGTTTCCTTCGCCTCTGGCAGCTCTTACGTTGTTGCTGGACAGGTTGCCCATGAAGGACTATGGTGACAAGCACTTCGGCAAGATCCTCGGTATCTTCCTCACTGGCGCTGCAGTCGCTCTCCTCATCTTCGAGAAGTTCATATTCGACTACATGTACTCTTACCTCAAGCCTTCCAGCGGCTGGAACAGCACCGTCAAGCAAATCGTCTTCGTGCACATCGTTGCTGGAGTTCTTGCCTTCTTGTTCGCACTAGTCGGCTACATCAAGACCAGAAAGTAAGACGGAAACAAGGACAAGATTGCCGAAGTTCGTCAAGTTCTGATGATGATTCCAGTCGTCAGCAACTGCTCTCGCTGCCTTGCTGCAATAGATTGCCCAGATTGAGAATTTACAAAGAGCCTTGTCTCATCTCTCAGCTGGGTTGCTTTAACTTTTCCATAACCATTAACATTATCACACTCTAACTTTCGACAATTATAAGGTTAAGAGTAGAAGGCGTAGTAATTATACTACTGAAGAATGTGAGAGTTAAAAATAGAATAATTTTATTTGGCTATTGCAGCTATAGGTTGTCGTAATTGACTAGTAAAGTACAAAAGATAGAAGATATGAGTGTGAAAGTAGCAGTTAGAGTCAGACCTTTCAATCAAAGAGAGATCGCAAATAACTCTGGAGTCTGCATCTAGATGGTAAGCATTCAACAATTCTATAATAAGTTCAGGGTTTTTCAGTTCCTCTTAAAATTATTGGGTTTGATGCTTAATGCCTTTTTTAATAGAATGGACCCACAACAACTATCATCGATGATGATGGTTAAAAGAAAGATTTCGCTTTCGACTACAGTTTCTGGTCACATGACGGCTTCAGGAACAGAGAGGATGGGTATTCAGAGCCTGATGACCATAAATACATAGATTAGAGGGCAGTTTACAACGTCGTAAGTAAACTCGTGGAAATAAGAAAAAGCAATATTTGTAACTGGTAGAAGAGAATACTTCAAAAATAAACTTCACTAAAATGAGGTGACATATTTATTCCCAGAATTTTCAAATCAGTATTATTTATGCCTTTTATTAGCTTGGAAAAAGTGTACTAGACAACGCATGGGATGGCTATCATTGCTGTCTGTTTGCTTATGGACAAACTGGTTCTGGAAAATCCTACTCCATGATTGGATACGGCGCGAACAAAGGTATCGTCCCAATGGCATGTGAGGAAATCTTCCAAAGAATTGGGGGAAACACTGACAAGGACAAGTCCTACGAAGTCACAGTCTCTATGGTTGAAATCTATAATGAGAAAGTTTAAGACTTGCTCATCAACCCAGGAAAGAGACCTCCCAATGGTCTCAAGATCAGAGAGCACTCTTCTCTTGGAGTTTACGTCGAAGGCCTCTCGAAGCATCCAGTAAGCTCTTACGTAGCAATAGAGGCAAAGATGGACGAAGGAAGCAGAAACAGAACTATTGGCTCAACTCAAATGAATGCAACTAGCTCCAGAGCTCATACTGTGATTGCTATTGAGTTTAAGCAGATCATATTCTTCTAAGGGAAGAAGAGTGAGAAATTCTCAGTCATCAACTTGGTTGATTTGGCTGGTTCAGAGAAGGCTGAACAAACTGGAGCCACAGGAGATAGATTGAAGGAAGGTTGCGCCATTAACAAGAGTTTGACTTGTCTCGGTCAGGTGATTAGTGTCCTCGCAGACAAGGCTATGGGTAAGGGGGCCAAATTAGTTGTGCCTTACAGAGATAGTGCACTTACCAGAATGTTGCAAAATGCACTTGGAGGAAACTCTAAGACTATCATGATATGCGCTTTATCCCCAGCTAACATTAATTACGAGGAGACATTAGGTACACTAAGATACGCTGATAGAGCTAAGAAAATACAAAATAAGGCCGTCGTTAATGAGAGCCCATAAGATAAGATGATTAGAGAGCTCAAAGAAGAAAATGAAAGACTCAAGGCTGAATTAGCTAAGGGAGGTGGTGGAGGCCGCGCTTCATCAGCTTTGGAAGATGAGGAGGCTAAGAGAAAGATTCAAGAAATGGAGGAGCAAATGAAGGCCAATCAACTTGCCATGTTAGAAATGGAAAAGTCTTGGGAGCAAAAGCTTGAAGAAGCAAAGTAGAAGGAGCTTCAAGAATAAAAGCTCAAGTAATAGGCAGATCAAGTGAAGTTTAGACCTCATATAATCAACTTGAATGAGGACCCCTAACTCGATAGAAAGATTCTTTATGACTTGACTGCTTAGAACCAAACGCACATTGGTAGAAAAAATGGAAACCCAACTCCCCAAGTTATGTTGGGAGGTACGGGTATATCTGCCAATCATGCCTATTTCGAAACGCAGGTGGACGGTTCTTACTGGCTCAAACCTTCAAACGCTTAGAGCGTTGCTAATTATATTTGACTAGATTACTATAAACGGAGTGAAAATGACTTCCATGGATGGAGTTAGGCTGCATCCAAATGATAGGATTGTCTTTGGAACTCACACAGTATTCTTGTTCAAGAACCCTGAAAGCTCAGAGCCTTCAACTATGGAAGACTCAGAAGAAAGCCCTATTTCCTGGGAATAGGCCTAAAATGAAAAATCTGAGATAGAAGATGAACAGCAGAGAGCAGAAAAGGAAAGACACTTGCAAAAGTAGGAGGAAGAAGCAAGATAGAAAATGGCTGCTCTTGAAGCAAAGATGCAAGAGGAGCAAAGAAAGCAAGAAGAAATGAGATTACAGATGCAAAAAGAGTTTGAAGAGCAATTAAAGGCTCTTCAGGCTAAAAATGAACAAGGAGAGAAGGAAAAGCTTGAGCTTAAGATGAAGCAAGAAATGGAGCGCATGAAGAGAGAAGAGTAGGAGAAGAAGAGATAACTAGAGCAAGAAGAGAAGCGCATCTAGAAACAGTAGTAAGAGAAGAATAATGTGGAGAACAGACTTGGTTAGTTATTCCCCTTAGTTAATGAGGCTAATTTAATCGCTAAGGAGCTGAAGAGGCAATTTAGATTCACTGTCAAGTTAGTGAAGAGCTTGCCTGAGACTAAGGAAGATGGAACCATGGACGATGGAAACACAGAGATAGTAGTTAAAGTTGACAATTTGGAAGACGGGTACTACTAAACTATGTGGTTTAATAAGATTTTTGACTATGTTTATTATATCTTTATCAATCTTATTCTTTGAGACAAATCATAAGCGAGATCATATAAAAATGTTGAATGGAGTGAGGAGAAGTTTAACGATAGAATATTTATGATGAGAGACTTAGTCAATGAATTCTTTGACTCAGGTAATTTGCCAAAGCTGCCACATGAGTCTGATCCTTTCTGGGACCCACCTGAGCCTGTCATGATTGGGCAAAGTTTCGTCTCCCTTAAAAATCTTGGTTATTTAATTGAAAACGAGATGGGCGAAGTAAGATATATTTATTTGATTTAATGGACAGCAAGATCTTGTCTGCAGAAGGCTCCTCTGGAGTTAGAGGGCAGCTATCAGTAAAATACTTCCCAACAGACGACACTGGATATGGAGAGATCCCTGAGGAAGATTTAATTGAAGAGCCCGAAGAATTAAGTAATCAATCTTTAAACTCATTAATTTTAATATAGTGGGCAAAGGAGTGACTTTCAGAGTTGAGATCGAGAAAGCTTCTAGTCTAATCAATAAATTGATGATTACATTATATAAATAAATATCTGCCCCAAGACCTCTCAAAGAACGTCTTTGTCAATTAAACCCCAATTAAAATGAATGCAATATATTTAATATAGTATATCCATAGTTTATAGGATATTTAGTGAGAAGGGTAAGTCCTTCTAGACTGAAGAATGCCAGGGAAGCAACCGTAATCCCGTCTTTAATTTCAAGAATGTGCATCATATCGACAAGATTACTCCTTCCATCTTGCAGTATCTCCAAACTGGACAGTTTTAGTGAATTATTATGGTGCATTTATTTGTGTAAGTTGTGCTTCAGAGTGTATGGGTATCCTGATTCAGATCAGGCTAAGAAAGCTTAGAAACAAGAAATAGAGCAGGCAAAGCTTGAAGAGTAAAAGAAGAGCGAGCTCAAGAGAAGGAACACTATTGCACTTGAATAATGTAAGAATACTTATATGCTAATAGTTTTAATAGAGGAGAAGATCAAAACTCAGAGAAGTGACAAACCTCAAGGACAATAGCCTCATTAAGAGGAAGAGAAGAAATCTTCACACATGAATAGCAACTAAAGAGCTCATGAAGAAGAGAAAAAGCAATCCGAAATCTCTCAATAAGAAAAAGAAAAGCAGGCTTCCTAAACAGATATTTAACTTTAAATTACATTCATTTCCTAAGATAAGCAGGCTGTGGAATCGCTTAATAAGGATCCAAAACAAGACATAAAAGACAAGAATGCAAAAGACATTAAAACTGGAAAGGAACCGATTATTGATGCTGGCCAAGGTAAGTCTGGCTGCTGCTCAATTTTTTGAAATTAATAAAATCCTTAAATAATGATGCTTCTACTGCTTAAATAACCTCTTGCTCATAATTCAAAATCCAAACTTAATAGATGTACCAATTAAAATAGATTTTATAAAAAGCTATATCAGAATCCACCACTAGAGTCACCCACCTTGTGTTCATCATCCTAGTCAACTATTCCAGAGCTAACTTACGAAATTGCATCGTAAATGTCATGGAATATAACTCTCAAGTGCTCTTTAAGACTAGCCTCGCTGCTAAGGACTAAATCAGAAAAGATGGGCATTAGTTACACTAAGTGTCCTTTCTTTGTTTTGTATTGAGGAGGTTGTACCTCTGGATAGCAGTCTAGCTATCTCAGTTTATCGAGTATAAACACTACCTCTGAAACTCTCTGTCTTGCTAAATTGGTTGTGCCACTCTTCTGCTCATCGTTTACGAATTTCTTGAGAGTATCTCTGCATCTATTGATGAGGATAGGAGTAGTTATAGTTGCAATCTTCTTTCTTATTTCATAGATCTTCCTCTAAGCATGCAAGTCAGTGTATGGGTCTTCTCCATTATTTTGATCTTGCAATTGAGAGGAGGAAGAAGGCTGAGGATGAGGAAGTGCGGAAGGATTAGAATCTGCACAGCTCAAACAAGTTATTTAGGCAGAATTTAGAGAGGGAGTTTCCAAAGGCCTGTCCAGTAGTTGAGTTGCCACCATGCTATAGGCGTTGAGAAGAGTAGACAGAGTTACAACCATTATCGATAATGAAAACTAAACTCTGCTGGAACTCTTTATCGTTCGCATCACTGCAGTTTGGCAAGAGACTGTTCGTTATAAAGTTCATCACCTGCATATCTAGGTCTTGAGATGATTTCACTACATCCTCAACCACTGCTTTATTATGATTAGCAACTCTTTCAGGATTGAACTGCAGATTGTTTCTAGCCAAAGGAATTACTCTCTCCCAAACTAGTTACTTGATCTCTGGGTCTTAACTTTGGTCTGAAATTACAGCAGGATCCACTATTGAAAATTCTAGCTAATCTGAAAACATAATGTCATTAGAGCCAAGGAAGTCCTCAACTTAATTTGAAGAACTGTTAGAACCCATATTTTGAGTGAGCATCTTGCTTTTAATTCCAGAGAAACCACCTCCGGTTGATCCACTTGCGCCTGTCCCTGAGAAAACTGTGCTTTGGGTGGTTGGGACTCTCTGCTAATCTTATGTTGATTTATAATGAGCAGTCATTCTATATTTGAAATTCTTTGGGCTTATCAAAAATGAGCTGATGTGCATGGCATAAAGGCCCACAGTATAGAATAGAGTTTGAGAGCCCTTAGACGGGAAGACTAAAGGCCATGCAAGCTTCATTGTTGTATCTAAGATTAATCAGAAACTCGATGCGATCATAGAGACTAGGCAATATCTCCCTCAAAATGTGATTAGCAACTTTCCCTCTAAGTATAATTGAATTAAGGATGCTAAAAGTTCTTCTAATAAAAGCCTCAGAATGAGGTTCCTGATAGTCATAGTCAGTGAATGAGAGCAAGAATTTGAGGTAGAGTAGGTGAGTCTAATCGTTCTTCCTTATAATCTCATTTAGTGATTCTATGAATTCAAAAGTAACTTTCTCCTCATTTACAAGTTTGTGAGGGACTCCCATAGCTTAAAAGCCCTCACTTGTATTCTTTGAGCACTTCATCATTCCAAAATAAATCTAATATTCTAAACAGCAGTTACAGAACTTGCTGTACATAAGTGGGTAGTATAATTTGAAGGAAGGGAGGTCTGAAGGCATTGTCTTACAAGTTTTCTTAATTGTAAATCTTCTTTAGAGTCTCAATTATCACTGGGCACAGCTTTAAGTTCATTGGTTTTCTCACTATACTACCAGTATAAAAATGTTTAAATCACATTTTGTATCTTGCTTTTCTCTAAGCAACCAATCAGAAGTGGCCTCAAACAACTTAAAGCTTTCTTTAATATTCTTCATAAATATATCAAGGCAATTGTCTTGAGAAAGTAGATCCTCTAATGATTTGTAAATTGTGGCACAAATCTCTTGAGAACCATTCCTTATCATCTCTGTAATTATTTGCACGGATTAAATCCAGGCTCCGTCTGTTAATTCGCTCTATTTGCTTTCTATTTGAGAATGATAAATTAAAACTTTATAATAACGAATACTTCTTGATTGTTCTAAGGACAAGTTAGACAAGTAAAACGCAGGTTTCTTCCCACTATTCGTCATTATTCTTTTAAAGTGCCTTGACTGCTTCTTCATCAAATTTCATCTTCTTTGACTGAGCTGGCCCTCCAGCTCCACCTTGTCTCTTCTTGTTATCCCATCCACCGCCAGAGGAAAAGCTTGGAGTAGGCAAGCCTGCTTCTAAGAAGGCTGCCTTTTATTGTACCTATTTCCCACCTCTTTACTCTGAATACATCTCGATACTAAGCTTCAGCATATTGACTAGATTATGCCTCAGGATACTAGTCCATACTTGGTCTGAGAAAAGCTAACCATGAGTCATTATGATATTCTCAAGGGTAAAGATGTTTGCTCTCCTTATTTCTGCTCTGCAATTGGTTCCCAAATCTTGAACTTTTTCAAACAAAATTGCCCATATCCTTTGAGCGTTAAATTAAGGTTCCTCTATTTGCTTAACCTTTTAGGCCTTATTGGCATTGATAGAAGATTCTCTTTGCTGGGTCTCCTTTACAATCATTTTAGCATTATAATCTGCAATATTTTGGAGCATTCCAACTGAGATAAGATTATTATTGATGTTGTCCCCATCACCAGCCGCATATTTATGAATAGCATGCAGAATAGTAATGAAATTTTCCTAGCTTAGCTTATCGATGTAATTGCTTACTATCAATTGCAAACTCTTGAAACCGGTGGTTATAATATCTTCACTCTCGGCATACTCAGAACTCTTGGAAATAGTCATGATTATAATGCGCCAGCCGTCATTTTTAAGCTACTGCCCGCAAGTTTGAATAATTTTCTTGATGCCATTCAATGTCTGTAAATTGTTTGATTGGAATTGGGACTTCAATTAGTCTGAGAAGGGAGTTAGAATTGTATATTACCAAACTGTACCAGACCAATTTTCATCTACATCGAAATCCATATCTTACTCTACATCATCGCCAGATGAGCCTATGGATTATTTGTGCTTTGTTGTAGTTACTTTTGTAGGAGAGAGTGCATTAGTGAATGGATTCTTTTGCTTAAATCAAATTGAAAATTAAAATGAGCTCAGTGTTCTTCTTATTCTCTTTTCTATGAGCAAATATTTCCAGAATTATGCAAAGAAGTGCTTCTATCGACAGCTGTCTTAAAGTTTATACTCTACAGTTCGCTAAGATGTCAAAGTGAGCTATCTTATTTTAAGTAAAACTTAAAAAAAGTTTTAATATCAGGATTTTCCAGAACTACTCGATTCTATGAATGTTGACTAGGGAAGTTTCAACCAATCTAGTAAGCGCAAAGCTATTGATATTCTGCAATATCTCTCCTTCATTTGGCTTTTTAAAAGGAAAATTAGAAATTTAGCTGGTGCTTTGAAGATGCACCCCTTGTTCCTTTTCGCTTTGCTATCTTTTGATTGAGCCATAGTCCTCTAGAACTCCAACCGTTAGTTGACCCAAAGAAGTTATAAGCTCAGCCAATGATTGCTAGTCAAACATATATGAGGAGGTGAACAGAGAATCAAATGAGTCTTGCAAAATCTATAGGTCTGTACTAATAGAGTCCATTTGGTGATGTGAGAGCTATGAAGAATTAGTCGACTCAAATTGTGAAGAAGAGACAGATCCCTTGCTTAATTACAGTAGAAAGGTGACAATGATCAAAGATATGGGTGAGTGGGAATAAAAAGTGATCGTGATTTTAATGGCTCGCAATTCTCCCACATCACAATGTTGATTAGTTTCATTTGATGTTTGAAGATTGAGTCCATCTTAACTTGAAGCCCAATTGGCTACATGATATATGGATAGAGTATAAAAGGTGAGTGAGGCAAAAAGTTATGATGCCATAACCCTGCGAATACCTGTTAGGAGCCAAGCGATAACCTTCGACGCTATAAAGGCTTGCTATCCTTTCACTATTAAGTGCGAGCCGTTTTCCCTGCTCTGTTGCCAGCCTGAGGCATTCCCGACTTCTTTGACAACCATGAAGGCTAAGACTACTCAAAGCCCACATTGTTGACACCTAATTTGAAATGGACAAGCCAAAGCACAGCGTCATAACAGATTCACTCTTAGTCCTACAACCACACGCAGAACCAGACCCGCGATGTTACAGAGGGCAAGCCCTCCCGAGCGACACCAACCAATATCTGCCGCTAAATATTAATAGAGTCAACTATCCTTAAACTTAAAGATTAATGGGTAATACTACGTATTTAAACTAGATTAAGATATTAGGTTATTATTTAACAAAATTATAAATAAACCAGTATATCCCTATAATTTATTACATATACTTTATTATATCGAAAAGTATATTAATTTATAGAATAATAGAGATAAAATTACGTGAAACATATATTAATAAAGGATGTAATCTATGATTTTTATGATTTAAGCACTTCATACTTTATCAAATTTTTCAACATATTATAAAATAATACTTCTTAATCTAAATCGGATTCACCTCGAAAGAGATTGTACTTCAAGCTATCACTAAATGCAGGAACTTTCAACAAGAACTCTAAGAGCTTTCAACAATGTAAGTGGATTTTTACTTATCCTAGAATCAGCTCTTATACAGCAAGAGTCTGGGCTAAAGCTTTGAGTGATTTCAATCCGACATCACTTAAGAATATGATTCCAGCTTTCTTTATCTCTGAGTTAACGTTATCTCAGACCTCCATTTAAAGTGGTTTCCCACCTTTTCTAATGGCCTAATTAATACTTCTATTACTCGCCTCTCAAACCACAATTTATATTGTTTCATATGATTCGGCTATCTCCTTTCAGCTGGGAGTTTAGATATTCTTTCTATCATTAGCTTTACTTACCCTATTTGATAGTAAAACTGCGAGAAGAACTCCAACGAAGAAGGATCCGTGAATACTGTGGACACCTAGTTCAGTTCAAATTCAAACATCTTGAGCGTCCAAACGATCAATGCTTACGGCCTCAAGATTGCGGAGGCACTCGAAGTTATTGAAATTGAGGAAAAGCAAAAGACTCAGGCTGAGCAAAGTGCAACTGTACTACAGAAGCATCTAAATGATCTTCTGGGAAAGAGAAAGTTCCCCGAACCATATGATAAGTTGCATGCGTAATCGCTAATTGAGCAGATAAAACCAACTGCCACATCATAGGGCCCTCTCAATTTTTAATTTCCTACTCTCTTCAATTAAGGATTTTAGCCATACTGCCAATAGACTCATTAGTCATCATCAGGTCACACTAGTCCAGTGGTTCCAGCCCCAACAAGTTTCAACCCACTTACCAATATGCTCCTATGGCAAGCAAACAAGCCAATATTCGGGACAGCAGAGAATCAATTGAATCTAAGTGGACTTGCTGGAGCCACTACCTCGCAGTTATTAAATAGAAAAGTTCTGATTCCTCAGCTGTAAGAATTAAATTTAATCTAATAGCTTCTAATAGTGGGGACGTTGCTACTTAACAGTAGACTTCTCAAGGTTTCTAACAAAGAATGAGTAACCACACTCTCAGCACCTAGCCCTCAGACCACTTCACTCAGGTTTTATTTTGCCTTCTATTTATTCAGGGATTATTGAACCACCAGCCTTCAGCCTAGAGAAAGCTAAGTGACATTCGTAGCGAAATTTTGAGTCAGCTGCCTCCTCTACTTTCATTTCATTTTAAGTAATCTCCTCAGATGACTCCCCCTAGGCAATGCGGCGGAAATTGCAGTTGTCAAGTGAACAAGAATCTCCTAGAGTACTTCGTGCAAGCTGAGCTTATGAAATTGCAGCAGCAATCTCAGACCATTTAACAACAGCTGATCTAAAACATTCAACAGCAGTAAGCTCAACAATTGCAATCAGTCTAACAGCAAGCTGCAGAAACTAAGAAGCACGAATTCTCAGACAACATACATATTCCTCAGAACTTGGAGGCAGCGGCAGCTGAGTTACTAGTGTCCAGCGGACTTGGTCAGCAAATCCAAACTCTGGGAGTTGGTGCATCAGCTTCAAATTTAAATCCAAATTAGGATTAGCTAAGCAAGATTCAAAATGAGAATCTTTAAGATTCAGCTCAAAAGGTCATGGCTATTACCAAGTGCCCTCACACTAACAGAAAGCACTATGCGAAGGTAAGAATCACTCCATTTCTTTTTTCTGAGAGCAATTTACAAGCTCTTACGTCATTTAATAATCAATCGAGTAGGATATTAGCGGCCACTTTCTTTTCAAATCTTTTTAAAGTGAAAATTTAAATTATCACTCGATATTAATAGATAGATTTGCAATGAGAATCCTGACTAATTATTATAGAATATGTGCAGCAGCTGCTACAGAAAATATGGAAGAAATCAAAACGCTTGGAATTGCGTTCATCATGATAGACTCCTCTATTCTATGGGCATGTGCCAGACTTGCTACCTCTCTGATTATCACAAGGTAAGTCTTGTTTACATAATCTGATTCTGGATTTAGAGAAAGTGTAAGACCTCTTCATCTAATGTAGCTGCTGAAGGGGAATCAGCTGACATATAAAACGTATAAGATATGTCGCTCCCCTCAGAAGCTAATATAGACGAAAATTTCATTATAATAGATTATTGGTTAAAATAGATATGCATGATTTTGTTTTTAATTGGCTATCATTTTTGTCTATTAATTATGCAACTCTTTGGGGCTGTATAGTCAAAATGCATTTATTCATTTTTAGCCAGTATTTAGGTCCTTAAAATATAATGCTCGATTAAATAACGAATACCTTAAAGAAACGACACAACCATTTATCAGAAAAGTCAATTCTTATTAAAATTTTAGGACCTCATTTGCTTGTTGAATAATTGTTCTGCAATAATAATGAAGAATGAGTTTAAACTCAAGGCAATATCAGTTCTAATTAATGAAAACTATGAAAGCTTCCGCTCGCTCCGCCTTAGAGTCACTCTTCTCTCCCCTCGTTTTTCATTCCCTAAGTTAAAAACTATTAAATTAAACACATAAAACTTAAACTGCTCTCCTCCGTTTCACCAACTCAGAGAGACGCAGCTGGTGTCGTGTTTCACTAGAACTCCATACTTTGCAGGCTTGAGTAAGAAGCTTCTGCGCTCTACTTTTCAAAATGGCAAAAACTTTAACAAGAAAAATCAACACGCTCTTACTCAAACGGCACAATAATAATGATGATGAAAACGAAAGGGACAACCCTCAACTACTTTCGAAATAAGAAAGAGAAAGTTATAATCAAGCAGACCTTTACAGGTTGAATTTAAATTTTGAGGAGAAGAGGAGGTTTTGGACTCCACCTACTTATCTCTGGCTTTCAAGATATTGGTTAGAGGCCCTGAGATCTGTAAGGTTTAGCCTGACATCTCCCTCTTTAGACTAATACTCTGAGAGTCAGGTTAGGATGGGTGGAAGGCAAACTGTGACCATCTACCTATAGTGGAAGACTCTCAGGGAGCAAGGAAGACATTTATCTACATATTTCTATAGAGATCAACGGTGAGGACAGTGACACTGCCAGGATGGGCAGTCCGGAGAGCATCCCCTCCCAAAATTTCGGGACTAAGGGGAGAGCGCTGCTGGACAACCATTCTGAGGAGCCACTCCTTCTAATTAACTGCTTTCATTAGCTTGTATATGTTTTAAAAACCATTTACTTACTAGTACTATAATACTACTCAAACACACCACTACTACTACAACTACTAACTTGCGTACACATTATTGTAGATTAGCACAACTATTTCACTTAGACACACTATGTATCATTAGATTAAAGGCTACATTCACTAAGTTACTTTGCAATTTAATTTTCCCGTAATACTACTTAAACTCTCGCAAATTTTTTTCAATTTTCTTACTTTCAAATTACTTACTCTGGTATCTCATAGAATGATGATAATAAGGTAAAGAATGAATCTGAATTTTTTGCTGAGAAACTTTAAATCTGATTTAATCGGGGTTCTAAATTTAGACTCAGGGCTACTCTAGATAAAATCTGAGAGCCTATGGATAGAGATAAGCAGATATTCCATCTGAGATTACTACAGCTTTTGGAGATTGGCGAGCATAGAATTCTCTACAGCAGCAGACCATGAGGATGCCTGAGCCAATAAGCATAAGCAGCCAGAAAATAGTTCCAGCGTAGCCGTTTGTTCCGAACTTGAATGAGGTGAATATAACGCCTGGACCACCGAAGAGAGCAAATAAAATAGGGAACACAAAGCCAAAGCCGCAAGTTACAATCACTTCATGGATTACAGCTGAGATAAAGAAGACCAACAGTTTGGCGTTTGTTCTATTGCAAGCTCCTCTAGTGAAGCGAATACTGTCCTAGTAGATATAGTAGTAGAGGAATTCATGAACTACAATGTTCCATTTTCTATAGTAACCAGCAAAGTCTTTCACATTCCACCAGTCTTCGTAGAAAAGTCTATCTCCAAATCTCAGAATTTCTCCGAAGAAATTTAACCAACAGTGAAGAATTCCATAGAACAAAGAGAGCAATAGAACGATTCCACTCACAGTTGAAAATATAACCTGATTAAAGAACTATCTGAAGCTTCCTGGGTTTTCGACTGTGTCTCTAAAGATAGGGATGCTCATAGCTTTGAAGATACTCCAAACGTAGAAGATAAGGAAGAGGAAAGTTGCAATGTTCTTGATAGCTATATTCCATCTTATGCTTCTTCTGAGAACGTATTTGTCTCTGTATATTAGTGTTGGGCAGATAAAGAAGAAAGCGTATCTTGCTATCTCTATTGGCAAGTCCTTCACGTCTATTTGTGGCTAGTCTAAATCCTCAACTTTCACTCCCATTTTAGAAGCCCAGGTTGGAATGAAAAGAGCAACAGGCCCATCTTTGTTCAAGCCATTAATTATTTTCTCTCTAAAGTAGGCATGAATCTTCATCGAAACTCTTGCCATCTCTGCACTAGCCACAATTGCTTGCAATTTAATAGTTTTTTTTTTTAAAAATGCTGATGCAGGTGGGAATTTGTAATAGAAGCAAGTATTAATACCAATGTAAAAGAGACCTAGTTGAATGAGACCGTAAATAGGAATGTAGAGCAGAGCGCTTAGTTTGTAGATTTTGACAATTTGAACTAGGAATACAGTTGAGAGTGATAGAGTATACATAGAGAGTAGAGCTACGATAACTTTATCAAATTGACCAAAGGTCCAATAGAATAGATCAAGGCCTGGGAAAAAGTTTCCTTTTTCGAAGTACTCGTCCACGCATATTTGAACTCCTAGCAGAACTAGGAAAGCGATGAAAATATTTTCAAGAGTCCTAAAGCCCTTATCTTATTTGGTGGTAGCTATAGTCAGAAGAGAATCCCTTTCCACGAATATCTTCTGTGAAAATATCTTCTTGTTTAGTTTCGTCTTCTGTTGCTCTTACTCTGTTTCCGCACTGAGTCGTATGCTGCCATCTTGATTGATTGGAGCCTACTTTATCTGCTCAATTCTTTGAGCAAGTTCTTCAAAAGATTGGTTGACTAGCATCTTATGATCATGAAGACTTTGGCTTATTGAAGACTTGGTAGTGTGCAGCTTTTAACCTAGATCCTCCAATATCGCTCTCTTAGTTTCCTCAGTGATGTGAGAGCTTTAATTTCTCAATTAGCTCTCAATTTCATTGATGGAGCTCATGGTGGTTGCGATTGAGCTCTTCAAGATTTCAATCTGCTGAAGGCTATTAGCATTGTTAGAAGCAAGTGCAGCCTAGTTGCTCATATCTTAGTTTTTGGCTTGAGCGAAGCTATTTTGCTCTAGACTTGATGACTAGGAGCAGCCTTGGCTTTGATTGAAAGAGGAGGAGCTCATAATTTATCTTAATTATAAATAGGTGATAGTAGTTAAAGTTGTATGATGTCAATTAATCGCAAACCAAATACGTATATAGGTGTTTGATTACCACTTCACACTCTCACACTCACTAATATATAATTAATATTTTATCGGTAAAAGCCAGAACCTATTAGCTCCTGATAAGAGAAGAAGATAGGTTGCCTAATATATAGCTGAGGCTGGGAAGCATTATCTTATTCCCTCAGTTCTATAACTTATTTGAAAGACAAGACAGAACAGAAGGAATAAATAGGCAGGAAAAATGAAATGAAATTTCGATATCATTTGTACCTCCCATTGTTAATTCCTACTCCTAATTGCCTCTTCCCTTAGATACACTGCTATTTAAATCTTTAGAGTATTATAGACTGCCTTAATGGCTTGCAATATAACTACTTCACAAGAATACTGACTGCTCGCACTTCAGACCTAAGGCGCTGCTAGGTAGCTGCCTCACGCCAACGCTTTAGGCGCTGTTCATAGATCCTCAGCTCCACCCTCTTCCTCTTCTTTCCATAGAGTGAGGTTCTCCTTCAGGAGCTCAATGATGCTCTTAGCGTCTCTAAAATCATCCTCTCCGAGTTCATCAATCTTCTCTAGCGCGTTCTGCAGAGTTACGTCAGCGAGCTCGCATGCGTGCTTGTGGTCCTTCATCACTTCGTAGTAGAAGACAGAGAAGTTGAGTGCGAGTCCCAGCTTGATTGGGTTGCAAGGTGGGAGTGAGATCTCAGAAGCCTCCTGATAAGCCTTAAGAGCGCCATTCTTGACTTCCTCGAGCTTTGCAGCTTGAGCGGTCTCAGCAATATAGCGGTAGTAGTCACCAACCATCTTGACAAAGAATGCCTTGGGTTCAGCTTCAACTGCCTTTGAGAGAACGCGAGTCTGGATGATTGCGATGATGTTTTCGCAATCCTTGTAGAGGCCAGATTCAATCTGCTTCTTGTAGGCAGCGAGAGCATCTGCGAACTTAGCGTACTTGGTGTTCTGCTCGATGGCAGTGATGGTTCTCCATGCATTTCTCTTGGAGGAGATCAGGTTCTTGAATGCAACTGAGAGGAGGTTGCGTTCGTCACTGGAGAGATCACCTCCCTTTGAATCCAATACTGGCTTGAGGAAGTCGACCATGTCCTCAAACTTTTCTGCTTGCTCGGATACTCTGGCCAAGAAAATGTTCTCTTCGACTGACATGAGTGTAGTAAGAATCTGGTTGAGTGAAGTTTGAAAGAGGAAAGTTTCCTTATTTAAATTTAAATTATTAATTTAGGATTTTACTTCCCTAATTAACTCGAGTCACTTCTCACCACCAATCACCTCTCAATAGCATTTTCATCTCGATTGCATTTCATAAAATGCTCTATATTTCGTTCTGTAGGCTTTTTAAAAGAGAGGGTTGAGATAAGGATGATGATGAGACAAAGAAGTAGAAATTTAAATTTGTAAAGAATAATAGTTCGATACAAAATGAACGCTAGGGACTTAATTGAAAACGACTACAAGATTCTGCTTGCGGAGGTAAAAAAGAAAGCAGCTGGAGTCAAGGATGTAAGACTAATAGTTTCAATGTGAATAAATTTGTAGAACGTGGAAAAGGCTCTGAGATTTATAACCACAAACGATACTCATTAAAGTAAGTTATACTAATCAATTGGGAGTTGAGTGTTTTATACCCTCATTATCTTCAGTTTGTAATCGGAACAACACTCATAAACAATTTTAGTTCAAGCAAATCTAGAGCAGATACTTTCTCCTTTGGGTCAAATATTTGAGTCAAAGCAAGTTAAAGTATTCTTGCCAGCACTCAACTGCTTGCAAAAGATATCCTCATCGATTTCAATATCAGAGGTAAGCTTTATTTGGCTAAACACTACAGTCTGCTACTCTTAATATCCTTACGATGCTGAGAGATGCGAGCACAGAAAACGCAGATGAGATGACTCAGATAAAAACCTTGCAGATACTGCTCATATTTTTGAACCCTACTACATTAAAACTTTCCAAGGAATTCGTGGACCTGGTATATTTGCCTTCATTTATCTAATTAACTCTATTAGGTCCTATAGTGCAGCTTCCAGATGTTCTACTCTAAGAGTAACTCAGTCAAGTCAACTATTTAGGCAACTCTAAGACAGCTCTTCACTCTAGTCTTTGATAAACTAGTCACGAGATGCAAAGAAGTAGTTCAGAGCGAGGATTTCTTTGATCCAAAGCGAAGGTTTTATTTATCAGTTGATGATAAGTAAAAGTACATTCAGAAAATACACACTCTAGAAGGCTAGCACATTTATTAAGTCTGCATCGACCTAATATAAAGCCTTTCTAGAGCTCTTGCTCTCGCTATTCAAGAAGCTGGTGAAAAAAAGAATGCACAACAGTAGATGTCTTAGAACTTGAGCGGCTTGTGGAATCTAACTCCTTCTCCTTAATCTAAGAGCATGATTACTGACATAATTTGCCTTATACTAACACAAACGGGGGACATCCTACAATTCTTTCCATAAATAGTTCGGGTATTTGATAATGAGCTAGTGCCAGTCCTTGAGCAAATGATAAAATCCAAGTAGAATTAGGAGTATACTTTAGGAATAAGACTTATAAAGTTGACTATTCTAGTAATTATTGCTAGATTTAGAAGGGATAAGTGTAAATAAGATGATTACATTTTTATGCTAATGATAATAACTTGGGAATTGGAGTTAACTTATTTACTCACATTCTGGCGGAGACTGATGGTTTTTCTCAAGTTAAAGGCAAAAGCTAAGATTCATCATCTGCAATGAATCTTAGTTGGAAGAGCTTAGTTGGCTTTGAATGCATCGCAATTACCCTCAACAACCCATCTTTAATAAAGATCTTTGCTCAGTCGGCCCTCTAAGTAGGAAAGACTGTCTTAGTGTAGATATTTGAGACCTTAATTGCAGCCACAGAAAGCATAGACCTCAACTCCGAAATTAATTAAAGGCAGATAGTCAACACCATGTTCTTTCAGCAAAAGGCTCCCAAGTACATTGAGTAGCCATAAGTGCTCGAAACTGAGATTCCGTCTCCAGCTCCTGCTCAAATCCATAAACTTATCGTAGAAGCTATCTGCTAGTTCGTTGATAACATGATCATAATCTTCGACTAGTTTGGTCTTAAAATAGGTGGTCAAAAGACTTAGTTCTCAAATCCCTCTTAAGGACTTGCCTCAAAGATGCCTGTCTCTAATTAAAAGCAAACTATCCATGATATAGACTGTAAGGACTTACTTATACTATCTTGGAAACCTCTCTTAATGGTTCTATAAAACTTGTTGAGGCTTACAGTAGATGAACAAAGTATCTAAATGCTTCTAAACTGCTATCAGAACTTCATTGGGGTGTGCGGATCTATCTAATGCTATGACTCTAGAGATGCATTTCTAGAGTCCTTGTGCAGTTTTTGTCTTACAGAGCAAGTAGTTCCCTTGTCCAAATCATAGATGAGCTCTCAGAAGCATGACATCATGAAAGAGTTAAAATTTGTAATTAAAATTAAAGTATTCCTTGACAGACAAGAATGTTTAAATTTGCAAGACGTTGTTGAACATAGCCCACTGCTTAGGATATATCTTGGATGTTAAATCCTGGTATATTGAATTAATAAAGATATCTAATCTCACACACTTTATCTTTTAATGAAAGAGTATTATCCTTGAAACTATGCAAAGGATTGAGACCGTAGTTAAGAATAGAAGCAAAGCAAAAGGAAGTAAGACTATCACTGGAAGTTAGGCCTCTCATCAGCCGGTTGTGAATCAGAATGGAAACTAAATTCTAGTTGACTTTAATGAGGTAAAGGTCAAAGTACACGAGAAGATGCGGGAGTATAACATCGTAGAGAGATATAGCACTGCTCAAAAGGAGAAAGCTTCAGCTCATAAAGCGAATATGCAATAAGAGGAACTCAAAGCAAGTGAGGTAGAAGAGGCTAAGTAAACGCATGAGAAGAATACAATATCAGCTAAGAGATCATTCATCTCCTTTTTTATTATAGAGAGCTAGTGTTACTGAATCAAATAGCAAACACCAAAGAGTCAGCAGCAATATTGCCAAAGCGAACTCACTCTCTACTGTGGAATCAACTCATAAGGGATCTTTAAATTTACTTTAAAGATATTATTATCATTTAATAGTCCAAAAATAAGACTTAAATTTCTATACTATAATTTTCCAGCCCCAATTTTTCACTACAGGCGATAAAGCCAAGTTTTACCTTAAGAAGCCTATGTTTTAATCTTTTTAATGAACTTTAGAGAAGAGGCTAGCTTAGAACCCATCTACAGCTGGCATGTTGGTCAAGAAGGTTCTTTATAATTGTGGGATTTAATATATCAGTAAAATTACCTTTTTGTTGAAATTTTTCTAGCTATTCTCGGCCCATAAGGAGCGCTTATAGTACCAAGTATTAACCACAGATGAAAAGATTTTCGTCCTCGTTCATCCAGGCCTTACAGAAGCAAACTCAAAAGTTTTTGAAAAATCAAGGGGGTGTACGTATAATATTGCAACTAAAAACAAATTAAAGAATGCAAAATAATTAGCTATTAAAATAGCGGCATTACGTCATTCTATTAATGTTTTAAATCAGTGATATTTTCAAGAATCCCAAGTTTGAATGCTAGAGTATGTACAGAATACTAGGATGAAAACTGATAAGCAAATTATCGCCTAATCTACTAGTTTCTCAGTTGGACTGAAAGCACATATTCTTAAATGAATCCAGGTGGGGATTAAGAACACAATAGTAGAGCAAAGAAGAGCACCCATCACTGAAAAGAACTTATCTAGCTTTTTTGCAAAGAGTAGAGCGAGCACTAGTGTTATCGCTACAATAAGAATTAATCATCTTTAAATGGTTAAATTCTGACCAGCACTCGAGAATAGTGGATTGAAGGGAACATCTTCTTTCCTAGGTCTGATGGAGGCTTCAACTCCATAGTTCTCTCTGAAATATCTTTCTTCTTCACTCTCCCCTTTGAAAGAGCCAAATATGAGCTTTTCTTAAATGGAGTTCACGATGTAGGCCATCAAAAGGAAAGAACAAAGAATTTAAAAGATGAAGATTACCTTCATGAATACTAGCAGTCCATCAGCTGGGGAAATCTAATTTATAATCTATGAATCATAAAATATTAGAGAGATTTAAAGCTAAAATAGTATTTTTCAAAAAAGGACATAAAATTTTTTCAAAATCTAGTTAAGGACAATTGGCTCTGTGAGTCCATTTCCCCACGTAAAATAGCACAACTATGCAAAAACTATGTAGATAATTGTTAGCAGAGTTACTGCATAGATTAGCATGCGCGGGAAGTCTTTCTTATATTAAAATCTTTGAAGAATTTATTCCCATTTTTCTTGTTCTTTGCAATTTTTAGAGTGGGGAGTATGCAGCCGATGCCTTCGTATACATAAGCAGAGAAGCTAAGAGTTGAGAGGAAGTTTTCATTTACCATTGGAGTTACAGATGCATTCAATCCCTGGCTTTAAATAGTAATGATACAATAAGTAATCACGTAAGTCACTACCACAGCAAGTATACCAGAACCCAGCACAAATATTGAAGAGTTCTTCTTGAGGTCTTAGATTTGCGCGAGGAAGGAATAAACACAATTTGATAAGAGTCAAATTTATTATCAATTTGCTTTTTCAAGTTTAAATGATGAATATGGAGCATGCACTAATTTTAAATTGTTAAGGCGATGCTTTTGTCGACTTGGAAAGCCACAAGCAAGTATAGCATATTTTCGTAGACGAAGGTAAACTGGCTCACTATGAATGAAACATAGGTAATCATTAGTATGAATTTTAAGAATGTTACTGAAAATATATTTTGTTGTCATGAGTATGAGGTCAATTGCTATCTCTCCAGATCTTCCGAGTGCTCTCCTCCCCAACAAAGAGAAATCAAAGATCTAAAGATTAAGACTCACCTCTACTAATTTAAGAGCACACAAAGTTGATAGAACGCCACTAAATACGAGAGTCAAGGGTGATGCAAACCAGCCGCCATTCTTAAATGACTTAGGCAGAATCAAAATCACGATTTTTAAAATACAGACGTATATATAATGATTGCACAGTAACCCTTGATTAAAGTCATAAACACTCTAAAATTTGAAATTCCATCTTCAGAATCTTACACTGAGCTTCTGAGATATTTGCAGATCCTGCTTTCTCCATTCGCTATCCATCCACATATAAATATCTAAATATAATCCCCTCCTCAAATTCTAAGTTGTTCTTATTATTGTACTTTTTGGATTTAGTAACTGGTCTTATTCAAAATCTAATAGCCTTTGTGAAAGCTTGCTGTTCGATTACTCCATTCCTTTATCTAAGAATTAATTTTATGCCAAATTATTGAAGCAAATTTAAATTAAGCCAGTATTTAATTCAAATCTTAATTTCATAACTTCTTCACTTTAAGATTAAAATGAATAATGAATTAATTTAAAACATTTTAAGTAGATTAGTCTCATGTTTCTGGTATATAGCAACTTAAAAACCTTTTCTGATAGTAGATACTTTGGTAGAATTTATTGAATAATTAAAAAGCTTTTTTATTGCTTATTCTTTTTCTTCCTCTTTATAAATCAGACTATTATAAATGAATTTGATCTATCATGAGTTATATTGGTCAAGTTAAGAGTGCGGCCTTACGTTATTATTACCCTAAGCTGTTATATTTATACTAACTGACCTTAAGTTTTAATTGCTGAGGTTTGACTGCCTTCTTTATAATTAGTTGCCTCTATTGTTTCTAGTTTAGACTTGAGTCTCTCTGCATCTAGTCTTATACACTTATTCAAATTGAAAAGCAATGACGTTACATAAGAAATATTAAGAAATTCCATTGAGAAAATCAGTAGGCTATTATTGGATGGTGCTCTAAGTGAATCCAGAGCTCATAAGGGTCCCATCAGCTCTTAAAAGAGGTCCCATTTGGTTACTTCCCACAACGCTTTCATACTTATGCGAAGAGTTATAGCGATGATGCCTCTCCTCCTAATAAACTTGCTAGGAGTTACTTTAAACCAGATGAGGGTGCTGTTAGTTATGCAAGTTTGAAATGCTTTCGTGCGAAGAAGTAGGATTAACCAAGGCAGCTCCAGCCCCGCTACCACCGTAGCTATGAGCTCGAGTCTTAAGACTCATGAATTCATTTCTATTCATTCTTCTTCCTTAAGTTAGCTGCTGCACTTGCGAGGGCGAAGAACTTAGCAAATTTGCAGGAAGTGGATTCAACTAGTGATTATTTATAAATGAGGGCGAAGGGGTTGCCTGCTAAAATGCCAAAGCCTAATGAAAGTGGTTGTTGCTTTAAGCGCCCTAACTAGAGTGAGATATCAGAGGGGTTCCTTGAAAAATCAGGAGCTTAGTTGCTATTGAAAATCAACTTAAATTAAAAGCCTGATGAAATTAAACTTCGGCTTCTTAACGATCTTTATCTTAGGTATTCCGTCATTTTTTGAGTGCTAAGGTTGCAGTGTTGCAGTAAGTTAGGTTTGGAAATTCTAGTTCGCATTTGAAACTCTCTTATGATCTATGACTTTGCTATGACTAAGTGTGTTGGGATAATTGCTCGTAGAACTTTGTAGACTGTTGAAAAACTTGCCATCTTATTTGACTTGGCTCGGCGACTATGACATGTTACCTGAGAAAAAGTTTAGAATTTAATTTCAAAAATTCTTAATATTTTATCAAAGTTGATTGAGGGATCATCTCCATGCACATTTAGACTATTCCTGCCTTATGTGTTGAAAAGATTAAGAGTTGGGTTTGAGCTACTTGAGTTTTACGTCTTAAAATTATAGTCTCTATCATTCCTGCTCTTTTGGGGAAATTTGCTAATAAAAGTTGAATTTATCATAAATTGAAGATTCTACGTTGCCTGCATCTAACTAGGATTAAGAAATGCGATTTTAGAAGAAGTAATTTACTCAGTTTGTGGAACTTAACCTTAGCCACTGCTCGCTAAGCTATTATCTCTGGTGTGCTTAAATACTATCTTCTAAATAAACTTCTAGTTTTTCTAATTTTCATGAGCCCCTCTTTATCAAGGAAACCAGCTGAAGGCCTTAAATTTAGCTTGAGTAAATTCTGGGTACGATCAAGATTCAAATTACTTGCTTCTTTAAAGCCATTTATGGAAGAGGAAGAGGAAAATATTTTCTTTTCCTCTTGGCTTTGAGTTCCTGAAATGGCACTATTTCTGCTTCTGTTTGCCAAATTTATCTTCTACTAGGAACATATTTACATAATGGGTATTTAATTAAGGATCCATTAACTGAGGGTAAATTAGACGGGTGCTAAATTACACTCTGAGTGTATTTAAAATCCCTTGGAGGCTTGTGAGTGTTGCTCAACTGAGAGCCTGCCCTCTATAAATCTATGATTCTCCTTCTCTGTTCTGATTAAATAGCCTTTGATCAGCTCCTCCTTGTTTCAATTTGATAGTCTTATACATTTTAAAGTAATCTTCATTTTTTCCGACGGAATTATAAGAGCCTTCTTAGGGAGTTTCACCTCTTTAAATAATTAACATAGCAAACTATTATGTTCTCTTTGCTGGAGATATAAAACCTATTCATTAAAGTTATTATCATTAGACTCATAGCTTCTCTGAAAGGGCTCTACTTCTGTCTCAATTCTTCTGTGATAAATAAATAATATAAATGGGCAAGAGACTCCCAGAGTTAGTGGCTGGCTAAGCATGCCTTTCTTTTTACAAAGCTGCGATACTCTGGTCTTTCTCAGAACTCTTTTCAGTTTAGAAGATCTCGTCAATGTCTCCATCCAAATACTGGTTCACTTAAAACTAAGACACAGATTATTTGAGATGGATAAACTTCTGTCTCACCACTGGTCTTTTAACTTTTCCTATCATTAGTAACCTGCTGTTTTTCAGTTACAAAATTAAGACTAGTCCTTTGTTTCTGAGCCAGCTTATTTTGTACTTGGCTAAAATTTTCTGAGTTAGAAGATGGATCCTTAGGAAGAGTCCTATATTTAGAATTTAAGGGAGTAGAGCATGCGATTATAAACAAGATAATGATATATGAAAAGCGTTTGGGCTTTTAATAATTTTAATGTTAGAAGGGTCTTAATGGAATGAAGTTGAATTATCGAGAGGCTTGAGTTTTGAAGAAGGCCGTTAATTATTTGCATCTTAAGCAATCTGCTGCTTACTTGTCCTCATTATTGGAGTTTAGCTTGGCCTTGGGATATCTGGCGGAGCCACTCTTTTAGTCTGTTGAGTAATTATTGGAAAATCTCTGTCTGTTGCATCCTTTGCAATTTAAAATGGGCTGCTTTAACTGCTACTTTCCTATTGAATTTATACTTAGATTGGGGTACTTTGCCTAGAGGCCAATTTAGATTGAGAAGAGCTAGTAATTTCAAACTTATTAGCTTTTGGCGTTAAAGGAATAGAGCCGAGGGGGTCATGCTCTGATTTCAACTCCTCAGATGCTTTTGTTTTTAGACGAACAGTTGGTTGTTTCTTTAATTAGCTTCTCTATGTAGACAGCCCATCCTTAAAAGTCAGGTCCTCTTTGTTTGCATTCTTGGGTGTGAAAAATATGAAACCTATAATTGCTTAATTAAGAAATTATTTGTCCTTTGCGATAGTAGTCCAAATTAATTATCTGCTATGATGGTGCTATCATTACCATAGAAAAAGTTAGAAACTTATTTGCTTAATCCAGTGCCACTTTATTTAAAGTCATACGATATTCTATTTTCGTTTCCTTCCTTATTACGTGTATAATTTAACTCCTTTGCTATTGAGTACCGACTAAATGACATACTCTGATCTTAGTAGAGATTTGAAGGTTATTTATGTAACTTCGATAATAGTTCCGACAGTTTACTCGAGTTAACATTAGAGCTCTTATTTGGATCATCCTACTTTACCTCTTCTTCCTTTTAATTAGGAAACACTGACTTCTCGCTTTCCTTTATGGAGATATTTTACCTGGTGAAGTTATACTCATGCACTAGTGAGGACTGGATAAGTTTTTAAAACTCCAAATTTTTGGGTTATGCGCTGCCTTTACTCTAGCCAGCTATTCCTATATTGAACTTCTTAGCGGCTGCATCTAACTACCTCTGAATTTGCTCTTACTGCAACAGCTTTTGAAGTTTGATCTTGTCTTGGTATGCTTTGAGTTTGAGACGCTGATTTTTAACTAGGATTGACCGAGATTCCAAAATGCTGTAGTTTGGTAAATTAGAGATGCTTTTGTGCTTTGCTATCTTCTCAATAAATGGAAAATAAGTTAAAGCTTACAAAAAACGTATAGGCTGCTCTTCTCTTTTTCTTTTTTAAAATGTTGAGAGAAAAGCACCTTGGACTGCTCTATTGTATACTCCTGCTATAGAAACTCACAGATATCGTCATATATCAGGAAATCTTTGAAAATGGAAACTATTCGCGCTTGCTAATTGAAGAGGATGCTGTTTATTGCCTTGAGATCGTAGTACTCCTATTTAATCATGAATTTTTTAGCACTTTTGTGGAGCAGCTTATCTTAATAACCGTGCTTAAAATTAAGAAAGAGGGAATCAATCAGTATATTTAATATAAGGCTTTGGAAGTAAAGAGGGAGTGCGGCTTCGAATGTACTTGGAAATAAGGCAGTGATCACAAAACTCCTGCCCCATCCTTTTTGGCTGTGCTATCATGCTTAGATTTTTATGGCGCGTGACGTTAGTGGACTCTTAATTAACACTCTGTTAGTTAAGTGAGGGCTATCTTTGAATGTAGTTATACAGAAAATTGCTTTCTTTCTTTCGCACGCTCTTTATTAAGTGCCGAGGATTAGATTACATGCAAAAAGAATGCTTTAGCTAACTCTCTATGTAATTTTATCCTAAAATTTGACTTTCAAGAATAGAAAATAAGGGATTTGGAGCGACTAAGAATGCTGATAAGATTAAAATAGTATATTGCTGGAATTAATCCATGAATTTATATTCCATCATTTACTTAATTGAATTGATGAATAATAAAAATAAGCAGCGAACAGCGATGGTAGATAATTGTATTAACAATAGCCCTTTGAAGTAGAGATACCTATTAGGAGAAAATATCAAAAACTCCCCATTTCACAATAGTCGAAAGGAGAGTGTCTGCTCCCTTCCCTTTATTGACGAATTTGAATCTACAACGGTATCGGAGAAGATGAACGCCTATTGTTCGAGTGGAGGCAGCTCTGGAAGCCTCAAATAAAATCCACTTCTAACAAGAAAGGGAACCCCAAATTATGCGAATTTATAGAGGGTCAAAACTCTCAATAATAACTTCACTATTCCTAATAAGTCCCTCTAAATTATTCAACTTATATTGGCTATTTTAGCGATATGTTTGAGTCTTAAAACTTCATGCGTCGAAATGTAGACTCGTAGCACTTCTCTAAAAACCTTCTACTTGCTCAAGAGAGTCCCTCTGAAAGTTAGAAGATTCAGATGGACGTATACTCAAGGAATCCACAGTTTAAGAGTGGAGTCGTGAGTAAGGTTGGAGATGACAACTTGAACTTGGAGCTGATTAAAATGGGCAATTCTTCTTCTGAAGGCTCCTCATAAGAGGACAAAGATGAGATAAAATAGCATATTGAATTCAGGAAGGAGAAAAGAAATAGCATCACAGACTCAAGAGCTGGGTATGGTTAAAGCCAGCCACCATAGTACTTCACAGATTCGAATGGCTAGCTTGCTATTGGGACAATTTAAAATAGTGGAGTTGTTCAAAAAGAAATTTTAGGCTCAACTAAATCAAATTTTGAGAGCACAGCTCTTAGTGGAGGAGGAACTATCGTAACTGGGATAGCTAAATAAATGGGAACTCTAAATATGCAAGGATCTTCTTACTTTGATAAAAGCGAGTCAACTAAACCTGTAAAGATTAATACCTTTAATTATTTATCTCGAGAAATGTGAGAAGGTTTTTTATATTGAAAGGAATTCTCTTGCTTTAAGAGTTTATTCGGAATTAATAATAGTAGTTATCCCAGGATAGCTAACTAATTAGAACAAATACAAAACCCAATGGGTTATTTGCATTAAGTGGGGCAATTTAGCACTCTATTCAAGAAGAAAACGAGGAAAATGAGGATGGTGCACTCAGCTAAAAAAGAGAAATGGAAAAAATAATTGAGGTATCATAAAGGCAAGAAATTAATTCCTAGGATGCAAGCTTCAATAGGTAGCCTCTATTTTTTAAGCACCAATATATTTCATATATCATCCATTCATACTGATAAATTTATACTCAATGTGTATCATAAGAGATAGCAAATATAGATGGTCCTGGAAGTGATGGTGAGGAGGAAAAGAAGTTGGAGCAATTTCTTAATGCTAATGAAAATCCTTTCTAAGGCACCGGTTAAGATATTGATTCCTCTCAATCCTAGGACCAAGTCCTGGATTCTGAAAGGGACGATTCAGCAAAACTTTAATTGCTTGAAAACCGACAAATATGTAGAATGGACACCCCTATGTTTAATAAGAGTAATTAAAAACACCAGCAGTTTATAAGTTCAATCTACTATACTTTAAGATTTCTTTGATTCAATTTATGGATGCCACTTAGATGATTTCTGTAATGAACTTGAACTACTCTTCGGACTACAACAATGGAGTGGGAGGTCATTTTAGGGATCGAGGAGAGAGCTTTGACATCGGAGCCGAGGAAAAGAGTTTTAGCGATAGAAACGGCGCTAGTGGGGATAAGAAGCCTGAGTTTCACGACAGGAGGAAGATCTTCCTGACAGAGCCAGAGATCCTAAAAACCAAGTAGATCCTCTATTCAGTGATAGAGGAAAATGACTCTTCACAGTAGCCTCTCGATAACTCGGAGGCAGTACCGTATAGAAAGACTTCCTCAAGTAAGTTAGCTATTAAATACGCAAGCTGCTTAATATATTACTTATAAGTGGGGAGGACGAACGTTTCAAAATGACTATTAATATTAATTGCTAATTACTTTGTATAGGGAGATTCACTCTCGTCATGGATATAGTGGACATCCTCATAAAAATTGTGGACACTCAGAAAGAGAATTTTTACCTCTAAGATATCACAATCTAAGAGATTTCTCTTAGCAAGTTCTCAAATAAAATTGTAAGTTTTATCAGCTTGTATGAGGGTTATATTCCTATGAACTTTTAAGATAGAGGGGAAATATTGAGTCTGGCCAAGGATTCATAGATAGATTCCCTCCCTCCCTCTATTTTAGGATCCTAATATAATTAATATTTTTAAACCCTTAAACTAATAATATTTTAGCTCCTTGTGAAGTATCTAGCAAATTATTTATGAAACTGAATTGCATTTTTGAAGATTAAATTCATTGAATCTATTCCTTGATAATTAATAACTTCTGTTTAGACTTAATTTCATTTAATTATGTATTTGATTTGAGTATCTGATCCACCCATTGATAAAGGCTCTTAGAGACCTGCAAGCCTATTGTGAGTTGATTATTTTCACTTATCTGCCCCGAGAATGTCTGAGTTAGATTCTTGACAAGATTCCAGACCTAAAAAACCTATTCAGCTATGTTTTCACAAAAGAAGACTTAGTACTTAGTGATGATAACAGCAAATAAAAATATTGAAGTAGTAGTTTGATATACAATAAATTAAGCATCCTAATTAAGGATTTGTCTAAGCTATTATACGCACGCACTCTTGAGGAAATTATAGTGGTGGAGGTGGATCAAAGCAGGGTCGATTAAAACTATCTCTCCTCCGTCATCATTCTTCCCTACGACGGTTCTCTCAACTACACATCTATAACGAATTTAAACTTATTGAAACACTTAACTTGTCATGTTGAAGTCAACTATCAAAGCTAATTAATTACTTACAAATGTTCTTAGAGGCTTATTTAAGCTTTGAACGGAGAGTATGTAAGCAGTTCCTCAAACTTGCCGAAGCCAGTTGATCCTGGATTCCTATCTCAAGACGAGCATCACGATAGCAAAAACATGGACCTTGAAAATACTTAGTCAAGCAAGAACACGAGTAGTCCCTTCTCTCCTGAAGTTGTAAATAAGGACATAGGATATGAAGTAGAACAGTAATGACATAAAATGTATGCTGCATTAGACTATTAGTAAGAGTTTATGCAAAGTTTAAACATCAGCATCCAATGATAACAAATCCAATAGCTAGCTAACTTCATTAATAAAGGTTCAAAAGTTAATAATAAAGTCACCACTACTATAGTGATGTAAACTCAGATTTTGAATTTATGAGTATGAGCATCTAATGTCAGTAGCCACTGATTTTAGTCTTTAGACCACTTGTGATTGCTTAACTTTATTTTAAGATTTGAGAAGGCTGGTTGAGGAGAACGTTGTCTATATTTTCTGAAATTAATAATTAAGTAAAATTACCTTTGAATAGTTTTAGCAAAACTTGGCAGACATAGAGCTCTTACAGTACCAACTTTTAGGATTGCAGACTAGAGCTAAGTCCTCGCTCGTCCAGGCAAAACAGAAGGAAACTCAAAACTTTTTGAAAATCATGACTGAACGCATAATACTTATTACAAATTATTTAAGATAATATCAATTAAATGGAATCGCAAATCTAAACATCTGACCACCCGGCCTCCAAGGAGACTTGAATCTTCACTAGAAAGCGCGCATGGAAACATAAAGGACATTTTAAATTTTGAAAAGTTTGTCCTAGTTGTTGTTGTTGTTAATCAAGAGCAAAGGAATATCAAATAAGTCTTTTTCCACAAAGAGTAAAAAGGAATGTGGAAAATACAAACAGTTATAAATACAGTCTCTATATGCATGTGTAAATATATATTAAGCTTGCATGGGCCAGCGTAAATATAGTTATAGCTTACTCTCAATATTCCATTTTAAGTAGATTATATATTTACTAACATTTCTCATCAAATTTTGACTCACAAAGCAGTGGGTGAAGTTCGTTATCAGGAAATAAATTAATCTCCTGCTTTAGATTGTTTGGATGCATAAAAACACTCATTTTTTTTGGAGAGTTGAAACCTCTTTCTCCTCAATATAAGAAAACCAGTATGTATCATAGCTGACCACCTTTCTTAAAGTGAAACTGCTTAGATACAATTTTTGCAAGACTTAGAAAGATGGATGGTTTCAGAGATTTCATATTTAAATATGGTTTTGTGTGAGAGCAAACTATAAATCTAAAACTAAGGTTTGTTTAAATGAGCATAATAGCAGTGAATATTATATTATCATCAAATTAAAATTTGGATTAGAAATTTTTAAGTAATCATCTTATTAAATTTTGTATTGAAGTTATATTTCAAATTCCAAATACGTTCTTACTGATTGATAACTATTGCAGAATGAAGCTTTATATTAATTAATGTTGGATTGCTAGAGAAATCGAATGTAAAATTTTTAGACAATTAGAATAATTATGATTGAGTTGTCCCTCCACAGGAAAGTGATGAGATGCGTGTGCCTATAATATTTTGAGTTAAAATTAGTCTAATTATAATTGAGTCCCTTCAATGTCATAAAATAAGAATCAAACCCCTTCTAATACTCAACTTACCCACAAACCAAACCTAATAGCTACCAGTTCTCCGGTGGCTAGTTAAGGGGCTGCTGGATCCACAATCCCTTAGCTCAACTTCTCGTCGGTGAGACAGAGTTATGGAACCATGAGCAAGGAACTGCCACCTCTGCCGTCGGGGAGGACTCACAATGGGGAAAGTAGCAGCTCCCACCACAACGACGATGTTATTAATAAGCTCAAGCTCAAGATAAGCAGAGGCAACTCTAATGAAAGCATTCAATATACACTTCACATTCTCCTATTTTTTAGAGATCATGGGTTTTAAGATTGTGAGTGCAATATAAGGATCTCATTTGGACAACATTCAACCCGAAAACAAAGGCTCCAGAAATCAATGCTGATTATTTCACATTATTTGAATCTAGCATTGAACGAGAAAGATCCTCATCACTAAAATCTTTACCATAAGAGTCAGTTAAATACCCAGTCAGGGCAGACTCTATCTAATCCTCAAATATACATACATCAATATCAACACTTTAATTGCAAGAGATGATTATGAAGTAAGTGCTTGGGCTTTTGGAATTTCTCGAGGTTTTCAGCATCAATGACTACTCCGAGCTCGTCTTCAACTTGGATAACAAGTTCAATAAGGTCGAGACTGTCGAGACCGTGATCGCTGAGGGTGCTGTCGAGGTGAAGGGAAGCCTTCTTGGTAGCGCGGAAGTAGCTGCGGCAAAGACTGAGAACATAGCGCTCGACCTCGTCTCTGTCCTTAAGAACCAAAGCAGTCTCCTCTCTCTTGAGTTGATCCTTCCAGAGTGATACCTCACCAGCCTTCAGCTATGCTTCAGTCTAAATACTCACACACTTGCTTAAATATCTCCCCCTCCCTTTAAATACTGTTCTCATAGGTCAGTTACAAGATTAATTATAATCTAAGAAGAGTTATTGATTGAGTAGCAATCTCAGTGGATTCGTTGAGTCCCATCTTGTCGAGGAAGTTTCTCTGGGGCATGTTCCAGAGAGTGGCAGTTCTGGCCAGAGCAAGGGGAGCTCTTCTGGCAGCGGGGTTTCTTAGCATGTAAGCAGTGACTACCTTGGATAACATTTTCTTCGCTATTATTATTTATTATAAATTATCGCCATTAATTTTATATCTTCACCACCCTCCTATCGCACCACCCACACTCTCTTCAAGTAGTAGATTTTAAAAAGAGAAGAAGATGATATAAATAATAGTGAGGTGTGTGTTTGAGTGGATAAAGATGAGGGATAGGAGTTAATTATAATATTAGATTGCGAGGGGGGAGATAGTAGTTTGTATTTAAGGTTTAAAGGATTCAGGTTAAATAAATTCAGCTAACATCTCTCCTCTCGAGTCTGCAAAGCGCACTCCCACCGTCCATAGTTCAAAACAGCTCAAGAGAAAGATGCGCTTACTTAGAGGGGCAACAGCAGTGGCTGCGGCAGATCAATCTCGCTCATTGGTCGGCCGTTTAGCTGCTGCTCAGTGGTGAGCCTCCTTGGCCTTCTTTTCGCCTGGAAGTCCGGGGAATGCCTCTCTGAAGCTGAACTCAGCGTGAACTCCTTCGTGGGGCAACTTGTGGAACTCATTCTTGTATGCCTCCAAGTAAACCCCACTCCTCATGTATGATACTGTGCATAATAATTCACGTTTGAGTGATGAAGTTAACGAAGTGCTTGGGCTTTAAAAGAGAATGAAGAATTAAGATTTTCCCCTTCGTTGGATCTTATATTGAACTTAATTAATCGGACATATTAAAATTATAAACGACAAGCTGCGAGCAATTCAAGCCCAATCAGAGAATAATTTACACAAACACTTTATTAAGGAGGAGGAGCTTAGAATAATTGCAGAGAGTATTATATTAATTAAATTAACTAGCAAAAAAATGAAGCAAACTTTGTATGTGGATCCACGCATTCGCGACTACGTGTTCTTCCCACTCATAGTTCTTATGATAATTGTGGCTCTCCTCAGATTCCACATCACTAAGTGGATGTATGCACCCGATAACGCCCTCATACATCCAGTCAGTCTCAGCATTAAGGCTCTTAAGAAAACTGTGTTCGAAAAGCTGACTGATTTTACCAAGGAGGACCCAGGCACAATAGATGTTCATAAGGTACTTGCTGACATCAAGAGCGATTTAAAGGACGAGTAAGCAACATGATTATAATCAATTCTATAGGACTGCTGTTGCAAGAAGCGTCAGGATTAGGAACAATGCTCAGTACTTGCCAATTGAGGCAGTCAAGGCTCGCAAGGCTTATTTCTGCAATGAGACCACTGGCTATTTGAATAGAAAGGTGGGAGCAGCTAACCCTATGGCCATGATGGGACCCGATATGATGGGCAACATGATGAAGTAGAATGTGCAAGGTATGTTCAACATCTTCCTCTTCTCTGTGGTTGGCTCTTTCTTCTCAGGTTTCATTATCGCTCAAGTTCCCTTCCCTCTTGGCCAGAAATTCAAGGCCATCACCCAACAGGGACTTGCTATGCAGGCACTTGATCCCAGCTATGTTTCCTCTATGAGTTGGTAAGTCTGATTGTACTTATAAGTTTGTGATAGGTGCTTCCTGTTGATCTTCGGTCTCCAAGGACTGATGAACCTGTTCCTAGGTGAGGAAGGTATTGATGAGATGAGCTCAATGATGCCTAACCCTTCTCAAATGATGGGTCAGCAAGGCATGGAGCCCAAGAACTACCAGGCAATCTTCAGAAGCGAAAAAGAGAACTACGAGATCCTTAACTACCAGTTCAAGCTCCAAGACGCAGAGGATGCTTTCCTGCTCAAGTACCAGCCAAAGGCAAAGTGACAACTGAAAGATGTTTATTCATAATTAACCATAGTCAGATAAAAGTCTCATCGCTTAATGCGATATCATTTAAGAGTGAGAATGAACAATAATCCAAATATAATCCTCCCACTTTCTCCTTAAAAGCACAGTACACCCACTCATACATCTTTGCCGAATATTTTTAAAGTCTCCTGGAACTTGCCCACAAACTTGCTCATGTTGTTGAGCATGTTATTCTGGTGCTCGAACCTGCTGTTCATTTCCTTCTCCAAGTCGTCCATGAACTTGTCAGCCTCAAATATGGCTTGCTTCTCGAATTTCTCCAAGAACTTAGTGGTGAGCTCAGTGTCCTGAGTGATGAAGTCCTCCAAGTCCTGCATCTTCTCCTGGCGGTTGACTGACTCCTCTTGGATGTCGTTCTGCATGTTGGTGGACTCGTTAGCTATCTCCTTCAGGATGGCCTTCTCATTAGTGATTCTGGTCTTCTTCTCCTTGACTTGACCCTCTTGGATGTTCTTGATCTGAGCCCTGATGGGGTTGAGGTAGTCGTCATGGTACTTGATGCGGTCCTCTCTTTCTTTGTTGATCATGCCCTCTAGCTGGTCCATGCGTTGGTGATTGGCAGACCACTGTGCCCTCACAAACGTACCCTCCTCATTGATTTGGTTCTTGAGGTTCTTGCCTAGTTCGTCAAGCTCATTCAAGAAAGAGCTCTGGAAGGCATTCAAAGTGCCATGCACCATCTCCATCTATGCAACTGTGAACTGCCTGTTCTCCTCAATTTCCCTATTCAAAAGTTTAAATAAACTTGATATTAGAAGGAGGAGTTATGAAAACTTCAGCACATAGTCTGAAATAAGACTCCTTGGATTGAATTGAGGTTTAACTATGAAAAGAGAGTGAGTATTACTTATAAGCATTTTGGAATCTCTGTTCTAGCTTGCGCTTGGACTCTTCTCTGGCAGCCTTCATGTCCATGAAATCTTGCGACATGTCTTTCATCTGATTTTTGAGTTGGTTTAGATTTTCATTCTCCCTGCGTTTGTGCTCTATCATTTTGTTTGTTTAAATTCTCCAATTATAATTACAATAACTCTCCCTTTTACTTTGCTAGTAGTATCAAATAGTGGGTGATTAGAGTGAGTGGCAAGATTTGAATTGAAATTTAACTTGTGAAAGTTAAGAATAAGATACACCCACCCAAACAATTACTTAACTCTTTGTTGACTATAAGCAGCAGTAACTGACCAGGAAAGCATATAAATGGACGGAAATATGGAACTCTACCAACAAGAGGACTTCGACTTCGATTCGATAGTGCTCAGACGCGCAGACCCAGACGACTGCGATCAAATCATCAACCTAGTCGGGATTGGAAAAGACGATGTATACAACCGCGTATACTCCTACCCCAAAGTACTCAAACTCATTGAGACTGCTTACCTAGCTATCACAGTACTCGACAGAGAGGGACATGTTGTGGCCTTTGCTGCTTTCGAAGACTTCCCTCAAGTAAGAGATAGACATCAACATCTTATTCTAATATTAGGGAATGAGGGGCATGTATGACGACCGCCACTATAACTGCTGGGAACAATTAATCAAACTTATAAGATAAAAGTGCTCCATCCTATATTTTGTATGAATGGTTCAGAAAGGCTTTTGAGATCCAAGAGTTCTCAACCTTCAACAGTTTGTGGATGACCTACTTCATAGCAGGTGGTTCAATCGCTTACAAAGATTAGAAGTACGCCTACAAGAAGATCCTTCAAACAGTCTACACCTCCCTCCCAGACCTAATTGGAGTGCTTTTCCTTATGAGTAAGTAATTGTTGAAGAGCGGTTGTTTCATCATTAAGCAGTTTCAAATCAACCAAAGATTCCTTCCCTAGTGAATATATTTGAATTTGAAACTTGCCACTACTTATTAAACTCTGATGCCTTACTCTATCTAATAGGAGGAGACGCTGACGAAGAGGATGTGAACTACTGCTTCGACCCTGTGCGAGACTTCTACCAAGAACTGGAGTGCAAGCATCGAGAGATCTTGAAAGACGTGAGAGGAATTCACTTCTCTTCGAGAATCTTCTTCTCCTCTCGCCTTTTGGTGTTGCCCTTCATTGAGGTGAGAGACGCCCGCCAAGAAGATCACGATGACTTGGCCGATGTGTTCAACTCCCAGTCTGAGACTGTCACAGAAGCTTACGGAGAGTACTTCATCGCAGAGCTCATAGCTGCATAGAATGATACCAACAAAGCTTTAGTAGCCCAAGTCAAGGATAAGGCTGTAGGTCTGATGGGACTTACATCTGAAGTTGATGTGAAGCTCCTCCATTAGTGCTTTGAGCTAGACTCATTCGATAACCTTCTAAAGCCTGAGTTCATGAACGCAGTTCGCAAGAGAAGGGAACACATTCTCGAAGAGAAGAGAAAGCAAGCTGAGGAGCAGCGATTGAAGGAACTCCAAAGACTCAAAGAGGAAACCATGAAGTGCAACATCATAGCTCAGCGCATTTCACTCCAAGAGTATCTTATCGCGAGAGAGCAAGCTATCACACTAGGATTGAGGAATACTTAAACAATGAAGAAGAGGCTAAGAACTTGGACAGGAAGGCTGTTGAGGAAATCTTCGGTAGCTGGCTCCAGCAATTCAGACTTACTCAACCAGATGAGTACAAAACTTATTAATTTACTGAGTAAATATGTATGGTGTAGATTTATGAAATTATAAGGCCTTCTAAAGTTTGAGGAAACCTTAAAGGTAGTGCCTATCCTTGTTAATCAATCTTCATCGTTGATGGTCGATTGAGTAATTGCCTCTTCTTCAAGGGAACTCCTCACCTGGGATGTAGTACATGGGGAGGTGATTCATGTTAACCTTGATGAATTCAAGAGTTTCATCTTCAATAATCTTAACAGTCTTAGGATCGAGCATCTTCTTGAGCTCCTTGAATGTCTCACGGGTGATGCCTTCTCCTTCTCTGGTTGTCTCGAAAGCTTTGGAAAGGATAACTTGCACATCCTAAAGACTCTGGATGGTCTTGCGAGTACGCAGGCAGAAGTCACCAAACCACTCATGATAAAGAGCCATGGCCCAGTTCTCAGAGAGGAACTCTGCCACATTAGGGATCACTCCTCCCTCATAGCGAGAAGTGAGGTTGTTCAAGTAGTTTTCATGCAATCCAACGAATGACACATAATCATACCTCAGCAATAAATGATAAGTTATTGACCAGAGTGAGTGGAGAATAATTTCTTCACTGCCGATGTAGGTGACTGAGTCTATCATGCCAATTGAATTGAAAGTGAACTTCAAGAAGTGACCTGTATAAGTCTGCTCGTTCAAATTGTCACAGATGATGTCTTGTCTGTTCTTTCCCTCAACGAAGCCGGGTCTGAGCATCAGAGGAATAGTGGTCTTGATGTGATAGTAGATCAAATGCTTTGGCAAGATACCGCCGGAGCCTTGAGGTAAGTAGAACATTGGCAACTCCTCATCCAAGCTAGATGGGTCCTGAGCATTAAGACTAGGATCATAGATATTGAAAACGCTTCGCACCAAAATTGATCCCATTTCTCTGCCGTTATATCTGTCCATTCTCAGAGGTCTTCCCTGGGAAAGGGCTTTGTACCTGCCTGAAAACTCGCAAAGAGAACCAGCAGCGAAAATTGAAGGGTCAGTGGTCTGGAAGTTCTTGTCAACAATCAGTCTGCCGTTGTAAACAAGTCCGTTGTTGTGGATGGCATTAATATTTTAGAATTCTCCCTCGAAAAGATGAATATATAAACTTCATTGAAGACATCTCCATCAACATCTCTATGGCCAGCGGTGATGAGGACTCTGCATTGAAGCTCTAGTTCATTCTTCTTTCTCTTTTTCTTTTGAACTACCTGCTCCTCTTACTGACTCTTCTCGATGTCGCCATCATTTAGATCTCCACTGCCGCCGTTATTACTTGCTATTTATTCTAAGATAAATTTGTATTGCTTTATAATAATTGAAATACCCTCGAGGCCATCAATTCTGGAGTCATGCTCACTTCTTTCATTGTCTAATCCTTCTGGCTCGTCTTCTTCCTCCTCTTCGTCAGGGATGTCAGCAACTTGAAAAGCACGAACTCAATTTGGTTCTCCTCGTCTTCTAGAATCTAGAGTAGTTGTGCGTTCTTGACTATGCGGATTCCCTTGCCTTCAAGGAGATGATGAATCTTGTTCTCGATGTACTCATCATCGAAAGCAGGTGGGTTAATGAATGGAAGGTTATCTCTAAATAAGTTATAACCATTTTTTATAAGGTCAACTAGCATCTCCTCTTCCTCATCATAAGACTCCATGACGTGGCAAGCGTAACCTGGAATAACTAAGGTGATCTACTCGGAGCGCATTCCTCTCGCTAGCAGTCCTTGAATAGCACAATAGGCGTGCAGACCTCTTCCATAGATTACGCAGTTCTGAGGCTTGCGACGGTTGGTCAAAGCATTCATCAAAGTTCCATTTGGTCTTAGGTGCTGGTACAGATATGGATCATCTATAAACAAGATTTTATAATAAGCCCATCATCAATAGATAACAGTCCCTCAACTCGTTAATCATAAGCAGATATATACTTAAAGGGTTTCTTGTCTTTAGGGAGAGGAGCGATACCTCTTGAAACGTAACCAAGTGAATTGAGAGTCTTGTCCTAGATGCCCATAGTCAGAATCAGAGTATCGTAGGGGATGATTGTTTCATCATGTAAAGATTATGTTCTTATCACTTCTGTCTATGTCTACCATTCTTGCGTTAATATTGCTCAATTAAAATAAGCGAATTTTCTATCTCAACTTTTCGATTAAGTGATAAAAAGATATTGAAATGACTCTGACTCTAGTCTCGAGCATGAGTCTCTTGAGTTCTTGTTGAGTGTAGGAGGTTGAGTACGCCTTAATGTTGAACTTCTTTTAATCGAAGTGATGATGAGGGAGACCTCCTGGAGCGATTAGAACAATATTGGTGAAATGCAAGTAGCTGAATGAGAGTAGAGCCTCGATAAAGGATATTCCAGTGTCACTAGCTCCAACCACAACTATTCTTGAGTTCTTCACAATCTTTGGCTCTGAAAGTAAACGTTTTGTAGTGAAACACAAAGCGAAGGCGCTTTCATTTTCATCTTAGGGATCTCTGTCATGCCCATCAGCCTTAATTGAGTGCATGTTCTTTTCTTCATCAGTTCCATCCTCTGGTACAAATCTTTCATGGTCCCATTTGCGATCTAGGAAGTGAGGGAAGCGACGAGATCTGACATGGATTAGCTCATGGAAGATTGTTGGGATCACAGTGCGGTCATGGATCTCAAAGTTAATAATTATAAGTAGAGGCAGGTATTTGCAGAGAGTCTTAAAAGTTCTTTGAGGATGTATCTGGTGCTCTTGTCAAAGATAAACAAGACATAGATTAAAAAGGGTCATGAGAATCTCAAAATATTTTAGGATTGATAACTGAGTACAAAAGTCTGGTGTGGGCCTTTCTTTCGTGTTCGGGAAGGAGTATAGAATCTTAAATGTGGAAGTGGGATTTGTAGTATTCGAGATTGACATCCTTAGCCAATACAAATGCTCCAACAATTTCATCATCTATCTTGGCCACATATGCCAAGTAAGGAGAGTCAGGATTGAGAGTTGCTTCATATACAGTCTCATAAATCTTGTCCTTGTCATCCAAGTTCTCTATCAAATCCTTAACCTAGTCAAGAACCTTAGGGGCTAGATCTTTCCACAGTAACATCTTGCTCTAGAAGTTGGTCTCTATGCACAATATAGAGCACATGAGAAAATGTGTTCTCTGACTTCTTTTGGACTAGGGTGAACTTTTAGAGGAGTGAATTTTCAGCGACTGTGTGAGGTTGAGTCACTATTAAATAGTCTCTGTCTGGGAAACGATCGAAAGCGTATTTCAGGAAATCCTTAGATCTTGAATCAAAGGAATTTAAAGAGTTAAATTAAAAAAGGCAGCTTCCATACAGAAAAGAGGAATTGCGAAAGCGTTCTTGGCCTTTTCGGGAGGGTCAGGGATAACATCTAAGTCCTCAAGGCCTGAAACTATATCGTTATAATGACCATCATTCACTGTAGATTCCGTTGAATGCTTGTGATTGGACTCCCATACTCATTGAGCTAGCATTAACGCTTCTGCCTCCAATAGCACTTACTGGCCTAGCATTTAGCTTTTGCCTCTTATTACCATCGGTCACAGAACCTCCTTTACCTTAAAGCTTGAGCTTCTCTTCAGTGAGATCAGCTCTCATAATTTCCAGATCACTCAAGACAAAGTCATAGTCAGACATTTTATCGATTGAGATAAGTAGGTCATGGATAGAAGTTTGGAAAAGCCAGACTTTGATAGGTTGAGGAGGCTCCTTCTTTTGCTCTTCCTTTTTCTCCTCTTCTTCAGGAGCTTTCTCAGCTGCCTTAGTCTTCTTCTTTTTGGTATCTCCCTCAGCTGCAGCTTTTTTTTCCTCCTCTTCCTTAATCTTCTTGAGTGCTGCTGCTCTCTTTTCCTCTTCAGACTCCTCTGGCATACGATAAGTCATCTTAAGCTCATATTAAATATCTCCAAAGCAAATGAAGATTGCTCCGATGTTCTTTGAAACAGAAGGGATCTAGAAGTATACCCTTCGAGGTTAGTAGTTTGCCGAACTCTTGGATGTTAACACACTTTTTGTAGGACATTTCACCGTACTCATCCACGAAGATGCGCTTGATCATGTTCATCTCTTACTTGAGCATGATTCTCAGCTTAGATCTGAGCTCACCGTTGCAAGTTAAGAATTTGCGCAGAGCTTTCAAGAAAGGAGCTAGATCGAAATGAGTTGGCTTCACATCGTTGTCTTGTTTGACATCAAGTCCTCTTTCCTTTTTAATACGTTGGAGAGCAGCATTTGTCTTCTTGGTTTTTTACTTATTTGCAAGTGCTCTTCTTCTAGCTGCTGCCAACTTGTCGTCTTTTTTCTCCATACCCCATTCTGGGAAGTGACCGTTACCATCAATGTAGCGTTCTGGAAGACCGAAGATTTCTAGAGTTGTCATTAGGAACTCTTATTCAGACTAGATGTTGCAAACTAACTCATAGTCGTCTGTGGGGTGCTCCAAGAAGTACTCATCTTGAACTATCTGTATTTTTTTATATTATTTAAAGAGGATTAATCGATAATTCGGAATAAATTAGTATTCGTGATAAAAAAGAGAAAAAGCCAATTATAGCGATATAGTGATGCATATTATTCTGAAATTACTGATAAAGTAGTTAGACATTAAGAAATGAAGGTTAAATTCTCGCACTAGAGTAAACCCCAATTCTCAAGCCTTGAGGGTTCTGTAAAACTCAATGAACTTCCACAAATTGCAAAGCACTCAGCTTTTGAAGTGCCACCTCTACTTAAGTTTGATTCCTCTAAGACCAATAGCAAGTATGATCCAACTCCAAAGACTCAGAAGAATGTCTAGAAGACTAAAAAATCGCAAAGTCCCCCTCACTATAACCACCAGGCTATTGCTTAGTTTGACATGAGAACGATCTAAAAGCTCAAAGGATCAGACGAGTCTCCGGCTCGGATAACGCACTTCAAAAATATTTAGATCAGACAATCTCTTGAGGCAGAGGAAACTTCTTCTCAGAGCAAAATACAGAGTAAGGACTTCAAACTCATTATGAATAAGACACAGTAACTCTAAGAAATGATATCCTCAAGGCAATAACAATTGCAACTATCGAGACGTCAGAATAATTCTCAAAACTAGACAAATTCTTCCCTAGGTAACAGGAGAGTCCAACCTACCTAAGGGAAAATTAATTAAGTAAGATCTCATCTCACTGATAACCATATCATGATTCAAGTTCATATGGAGGGCATGAGATTATAGAGTCTCTCTCCTGAAACACAAGCCTCTCATTAAAATCACTAAATCAGCTCGCTTTCTTAGAGAAAGAATCTAATTATCTAGCAGTCACTTTAGAAATAAAGAGACCACTAGTCAAGGGCCGGTATGGGTAGTAGTAGATCCAAAAGTAGAGACGTAGAAGGTAATACTATTCAATATTTGATATTCTTATCGTATTTATAATTGAAGGGAAGTCATCAGCTCGTAAAATCCTAACGATTTCAAGTAAGAACTAAGTGTTTGGTGTTTAGAATTCCACTGCCTCGACCATGAAACAAACGAACATGAGTGCATTCAATCGCATAGAACATAATATTTAGAATGGGCTTATTAAGATTAAAGAAGCGCAGAATATGGATTTCTATTCTCTATTTTTCTTATTTCAGTTAGCATGATCTCAGAGAGAGAAGGATTTTATAAATTCTCAAAGAGCAGTTAATATAGATGCTATCATAATAAATTAGTATTTGTAAAAATAATAAGTGAGGTTTTTTCGCATTCAAGAGATTAAATTATTGGATTATCTCAATTCTTAAACCTATATCTAAAGACTATCTACAATTAATTTGAGTCTAAATTTAATAGATTCTATTGATTAATTGAGAATTAAGATACAGTATATATTCCAAATTAAAGATTAAACATGTTTTTAGCATATACATTTTTTGGGTAAAATTTTAAAAGCTCTTGAAGTTATTTAATGAAATTAAACTATTCTTTATAAACCTCAAAATTTTAAGGATTAAGTTAAAACTATTCTTATACAAAATTAAGATTAAGTAAAAATTAAAATTTAATGATTATAATTATTTTTTATATCTTGCTTTAACTTTGTTGAGAGATATTTTGTTTATCGAGGTTATTATGAAGTTTTAAGCAATAAAAGTCAAATTTAATTAAATGATCATTTATAAGAAAGCAATTAATATGTTATTAAATAGAGCAGCAAGCTAAAACTGAGTAGTTAATTTAAGAGAGAAAGCACAAAGCGAGAGAGGTCATTTGCTTTGCCAGAGGTCCCCTCAGTTTTAGATGACTATAAAAGAGAGCACCTCCAAAATAAGCTCAAAGAAAAGTCTTTAGAGCCTTTCTAAAGCTCCAACTCTCAGTCACAAATCAATAGGAATATCAATTCTGCCTCAAATGCAAGTTTATAGATAAAAATTGATGCCTCTCCTGTTGAAAATAGACATTCCTAAGTAAGTTTCGATAATCAAAGGTGGAAAAATAGGTCTGGACTCAAGAAAATTATTCAGTAAAATAAAATGCTGAGAAGCAAACAGTAATAGAAGCATAAGCAGCTTTAACAGTAGTAATCAAGCGAATCCTATGATAACCAAACTCCTATTTTGTTAAAAATCATAAACTTATTTATTCTCCTCTTCATTTTATGGGAAAAACTTTAAAAAGCCTCCACTGATCAAGGTATCCCCATCACGATCTGAATTTAATCTTCAGAACTAAAATTCTCAGGATAATTTCACCTTACAAGCGATGAATTAGAGCCTAGAAGGATTACCTAATATCATTTAAGTAGAGGGAGGCCATTATAAAGGTGAGTAATCCCAAGGAGTAGAGACAAGTATAGTAAGACACAACAGTCCCAAGCATTTGAGAACTCTCTTAAAAGGTTCAAAATCTCATCAAAAGATGAGAAATGAAAAACTTAATAGCAATGAACTAGGAATTTCTTTACTTTGCTTTTCTTTTTGTAATAAAGACGCGTCAGCTGTCGCATGATGATTAAAAATTTAAGACTGGCACAAGCGATTAGAAACGCATCATAGGCAGATTCAAGTAAAGGCTACTTGAAAAGCAAGAGCAAATTTTAAAGTCTAGCAAATCACTTTAAGATTTAGAAAATGCAGAGGAGTATGCAGCAATTCAGTATGAGAATATCAAAGTAGGTGAGACGTTGCACATATCATCTCTCAAATAGAAAGAGTTTCTTGCTCAGAGAAAGAATCATATCTACTTACCTAGCACACTCTTGAAAGAACTGAATCCTATATATTAATTTTTCCTCAAAGCAATTAGGCAGAAGCCAATCATTCTGAGTTGCAAAGCCATAGAAATTTGAAGCGCCAAAAGTCAGTTTCATCTGTTGAAAGTCTTCCTAAAATTTACCAAAAATAGCCACTCAATAAAATTAAGAAGAAGCCTCCTCTTAATCCAAATTTTACTGCAGTAAGACCTGACCCTATCTTCGAGTATTAAAAGTATGATGCTTAAGAATTATAATAGTATATTTCTTTTATCATAAATGCATATCAAGAAGCTAAAAAAGTTCAAGGAACTGCTTTTATTAATTTTACTGAAGTACACGACAGGGTCCCAGTCAGTTCTTGGTTCGGCAATGATGATCAGCCATGATGGAACTTTAAATGGGCAAATTCTTTAGCAGAGTTAACTCCTAAATCTGTCAAACTCACAGGAGCTTTCAATGGTTTAAACTTTAAGAGGATCTCAAGCTTTACAGTTTAGAGATCTTCGACCCAAGATTTTGAATAAGGAAGAAGCATCTAGGTCTTTCAAAATCAGACTTCAACTATGAATGACCTTTCTCAAGTATCCTCAGTTTAGAACGATCTATCTATTCAGCAGAAGCCTCCCTTCCCATTGAAGCTTTCTTAGCAAGAAAATCAATTGACGAGTCCACTAGAGTTGAGCAACTCCATGGATATGCAGATCTTTAATTAGCTTGGTGCAACCTAAGATAGCTAGAGTTTGCAAGATAATGATTTCGAAGACGACTACTAGAAAGAGGGAATTGTGAGACTCAATTAGTAATCTCCAGGCGTTTAAGAATACTATGATAGGTTTAAACTCGGTTACAGCGTCGTTCATACAGGCTAGAACTAATCTCATCAGAGGTCAAGAGAGCGAAGTCAAGATATCACAAGAAGAGACTAGAATTTAAGTGCAGAGGTTAGAAATAGGTCTAGATCTCGAAGAGAAAGCCCCTTGAACGGTTCTGATAAAAATGAAAGCTCTGTGTCCTTAATTGAGAAAATGGGAGAGACCCCTGAGAGGCTGAGCTCCAGACTAAGAGATCAGATCCATTAATATAATTCCTCAACAGCAGGATAGACTAACATTTAAGATAAGCAGATTTTGGGTTAAATTGTTTCACAATCATAAAATAGAGAAAAAAATTTAAGTGAATCGATAAATAACTTTAAACATGCATAGTTAGTTATTTATATAGAGATAAGGGATCAAATGCATATTGATGAAATTATGCGAAGAACCCGAATAAACATTAAAAAGCTTTTGAAGGAATCAAATGAGGATAACTTATCCAAAATGAGCGAAGAGAGAACTAAAATGCTGAGGCTTGTATTCAAGAAGGACTTCAAGGGTTTGAAAAACTAGCTAAATAAAAAGCCTCAATGTTAAATAGCAGCTTCTCTAATAGTCCCCTAAGACTCATGCAGAATGCCTTAGAGATCTTGCTAGATTTTCAGCTGGCTTATGACTAAAAATATTATTGATTTTCTTATTAACTTGATCCTGAGTTAGGTTTATCTCATATGTTCATCCTTATATTAAGTTCAATGTCTGCGAAAATTTCTTCAAATAAACAGTAACATCAAATTTAGCAACAGTAACAGAGCAGCACTGACTATAAGCACAACTAATTCATTAGTAAAAGCATAATGGACATTCGCAACCCTCTCATTCTTCACATTCTGCTCTACCCTCGCAAGCCATCCAACTTCCTTAGGGTAACTAGTTCCAGACCAAAACAATTATCGGCAGCTTTGGTAACTCAGGAGGAGTTGCAGTTCAACAAACAATAATTCAAAATTAGCAACATGCAAACCAAAATTTATCTAACAACAGCAGATAAAGCCAACCAGTCAGTTCCAATAATCTTATAGTATAATATTGAAATTGATTAGGGGTTAGATCATTATTAAATTAGATTCATTTCATTTGGTGAAAGGCTGTGCCTCCTTGTCGAAGTATTCTGTTTAGCTAAAGACTCCATTTTGAAAAAATTATAATTTATTCCTAATTATGAGTTAATTAATCATTCTAAGTTGAGGTGGCTGCCACCTTTAATTAAAAAGGTGATCAATTAAATTTTAAGACATTGGAGCGACTGGCGATTAATTAATCAAACTTGGAGATCAGGATGGTGATTAGATTTTAATTAAAAGTTGTCTGACTCGTTGCTAATACTACTACTACTATACTACTACTACTACTACTACTACTACTACTACTACTACTACTACTACTACTACTACTACTACTACTACTACTACTACTGCTTCCTACGAGTCAGACAAATATTTTCGAGCTCCATTCTTTCGTTTGCATTTACTCTATTTACGCAATTAACCTCGATCTTGTACTATTAGCTAAAACATCATCATCTAAATTTCCTAAAATTCCCATAACTTCCTGAATATAATTGCTTTAATCAAATTTTTAGGCTTTGAGTGAAGAAATTATTTGTTGAATGATTGGGAGAATGGCAGAAGCGGGAATATTAGCTAGAAATCTTAGAGCTCTGGACTAAGGGACCCTTTTATCTAGAGTAGCTCATCAAGTAATCACTCTTCAAGCGCAAATTCTAACACTCCACAGAGCAGCAAGGAAATTAACTTTAGTGGGTAATTCCAAGCAAGCAATCTAGGAAATATGCTCAACTAGAAACAGCCAAAGCCTATCTCAAACATGAATCAGTCGAGTCCATAAAAATAATATAGCACTCTCAAAGGGCCCGCAGTACACAGCTATCACCAATCTTAATCTTAATTGCCATAGAGCTACAGTTATAAAAATTAAAATTGTCATAACTTACTTTAATATCAAAGTTAAAGAATGAGTAGCAAGATAGAGGTAATAGAAGAGAGAAAGGTGAACGCACCAGAATCACTTTTGAAGTTGCAGGAGAGTTCGGGCAAAAAAAAGGCGGACTATGACAGCAGAAAGAAGAGCATGACTCTTTTCGATCAAAGTCCCAATCCTCTTGCAAGTTTAAAATGTTTTTAAGCTTTTAAAACGTTAAATTTAAGCGATATTCAATAGCCATAAGATGATCAAATAATGGCAGTGAGGCAATTCTTACCCTAAGATTAAGTTAATGCCTCTCGAAGTAACCATTACAAGAATAAATTTACCGCAAAGTCTAATTTATAATAAAGTATTAGTTTTAAAGTCTAATGGACCCTCTTAGAAGATTTCACCAGATGAGGGAGACTCAATCGAAGTAAACAATATACTTTCGAAGATTTCAAAAGATGGTGATTTGAATTTAAGAGAATAAAAAATTACCAGTCTGCCTCGATCTCTCTACTATCAAAAGCTAGATAACATTCTCTATCTCTGCTTGAAAGGAAATGAGCTCTAAAGGATAGACGAGGAGCTATGTAAAAACATGATTTAGCTGAGGAAGTTAGATTTACGCAATAATAAAATCAAAGAGATATCTCTGCATATAAAAGCACTCATGCAGCTTAAATCTCTCAGACTGGACTTTAATGAACTAACGATGCTTCCAAACGAAATTGGTGAGCTCCAACTTCTTCAAGATTTGAGTTTCTCAAATAATAAGATCATACAAATTCCTTTGACTATTTAAAAACTTCGATAGCTGAAAACTCTTAATTTCTCTCACAATAACATCAACTATTTATAAATGTATGTCCTGTATTTATTTGCCCTAGGAAATGGGAGAATTAAGAGAGCTACGAAAACTCTTCATTAATGGCAATAAGTTCTCAAGTTTCCCGTGCTCGTTTGTGAACTTTGTGCACCTACTCGAAGAGCTAAGTCTAGAATGGTTTATGTATGCAAGACCTCTTATTTATGTAATCTTTTTACTCCCAAACCAACTTTGGTAAAAAGATCATAACCAGAAGGACTTGAGATACTGCAGCAATTAGATAGCTTGTGCCATTTGCTTTAGAAATACACCATGAATGAGTGCGCACTCCTTACCTTTTTAGAAAACTACAGCATCAACGTATTGGAAATAAACAGCAAGGATAATCGACAAAGGACTCCTCTCCATAATGCAGCTGTCAAAGGTGATAAACTTTTACAAATATAGAAATATTTAAAGATAACGGAGTCTTAGAAGGCTTATTGAAAGGTTAAGCAAATCCTAATTTACTAGACAAAGACAATTGCACTCCTCTTTGCCTGGCCATTCGAGAGGACAATTTTGAAGCAGCTGTAATTTTGATAGATGTGAAAGTGGATGTTAACTTAGGTGGAGGTATATATGGCTCTCCTCTACATTTGGCAGTAGTTAAAGTTGAGGTTTGGATAGTAAAGAAGTTGATTATGAATAACGCAGATGTAAACAAAGTAGATAACGAGGGAAATACTCCTCTCCATCTTGTGATGACAGTATTCTCTAAGAATCCCTAAAAATGTGCATCGATAGCTGAGTTACTAGTTCTAAATGGGGCAAAGGTAAATGCCAAGAATAATGATAACTGGGCTCCACTTCAATCAGCAATTAGGAAAGGCTAAGAAAAAGGAGTATAGACTATCATTCATAATTAAAAGTATGAACATATCATTAGATTGAACTCATTACTGGCAGATAGGGGACTTACTCTATTCGACCTAAATATCACAGGAGGAGCTTAGCAATTCAATGCACTTTAGTTAGCAGCGCATGGCGGCTATATGCAAATCGTGAAAGATCTCTTGCAAGCAGGAGCAGATATTTTCCAAAGGAACCTCTAAAATCAGCTGCCAAGACACTGCGCAAAAGGTAATTACATATTGACCAAATTTCTGAAGCTTGCAGAGCAAGCACAAGCTTTGAAGTAGTACCAATCCTACTCTATCAATAACTAATTCGAGCTCCTCCAAAATACAATCTATATTGTATAATCTCATTTTAAATGTTACTTAGAAGAAGAACAGTGAGGATAATCCCTCACTTGCAAAGAAGAAAACAGCTAATATAGAACTAATAGCAGAAGAGTATGCTTAAAATTATGATACCTTCATGAATAACATAGCTCAGTTAAAAGTTATGAAAACCTTCACATAGATTGATATAGTGAAGAAGATTCTAAAACTCGGAGAGAAAGATTAATCTTACTAGAGAAGTCAAACTTAACAATAGTAGTATAGTCATTTAAGTTAGTAATCAAATGGATCCCATTCTTTCAAGCAGAGCTAGTAAGTAGTATAGAAAGGAAACATAACTCCCAAAAAACTACTGCAAGAGACTTTCGAAAACTAGAACTAGCTCCAGAGTTTCTCATAGTTTTAACAAAGCTTTGCGAAGTCTTAGAAACTTAACTTGCAAGAAATGAAGAACCAGTCATTTCTGAGTGCAAACAGTGAATCTAAATTTTCAGCACTTAATTCTAAGGCAGAGGATAAAAAGATAAATTTGTTCTATCTTAAAGATATCCTCCTAAAAGAGAGTTCAAGCTTCTAAGATAAGTTAGCAGCTTTTTAGAAAATTAAAAAGCATGTTAATCAATAAGTTTTCAATGCAGCTATGATTTCACTTATCCCTGAGCTTGAAAAAATTGGAATATTTTTCAAGTTTTATCTTTAATGATTGGAGAGCCCTTCATTCAAAGGGAAATCATATATGCTATATCAAGCAGCCCACACTTATCTTTGCTGTAACCGTTACGAGATTTGAAAGCAAAGATTAAAGACTCGGAATTAGAGGAAGACTTAGAAGAAGCTATATAAAGCCTCAAGCTCATAAGCATCGAGTCCTAACTCAAAGGCTTCAAAATGATGGGAGCAATTTCACAAGTTTCAAGACCACTGGAAATAACAGCATTCATAATCCTTCAAATAGCTTTAATAGCATCATTAGGACTTCATATTAGGATTAATATTTTTCTTTTAGCTATTTTACACTTCATTCATTCCATCTTCAAACTAAAATGAGAATCAATAAAATGTAGACTCAGTTTAGAAATAAGGAGGTGTAAATGAATTAGAAAAAAGCAGAAACATAAACAGCTTCAAAATGAAAGGCATGTCTTCACTAGTTGGAAGTGGAGTGAATTCTGTTGCCGAACAAAGCCTCCTAAAAGATTCTTAAACAAAGAACCTAGGGTTGCATATTCATCAAAGCGGAGTGAGAAGTGCAGCAGGTACCCCAGCTGCCTAGAATTAGCATTTTAGCAGGCCCAAATTCTTAGAGGGCATTGATGATGCCAAAATAGTTACGAGTCTTAACTTTGGGACTGAGGGGAATTAGAACATAAACAAACTGGGCCAGACTCTTCCTATAAATTTGATAAAGAAAAATTCACAGGCGAGAGAAGTTCCCTAGAAAAAAGTTATAAATTCATCAATGGGAGGGAATATGTTTGCAAACAATATCACAAATTAGATGGTCAAACTCCCAACAGACTATAATCGTTTAAATCAGTAGACTGAAATTAGACAAGTCTATGAGGCCAAGATTATGAGATAAGCATCTCAGGCTAATAGTAATTACACTTCAGTCTCCAAAATATAACATAAAATTTTATATTTCCTTTACATTTTACCCTTATTTATAATCTTTTTTTGTTAAAACATTTAAATCAAATTAAAAAAAATATTATTAGCATTTTTTTTATTTTAGTGAGCATATTTAAATTATCAAATTATTTCTTGATTATATATATTATCCTCAAATTCATACTCATAAAAGATATTAATTTGTCGTCTCGAATCATTAAGAATTAAAGTCTTAAGGTATTGATGGCATGGAAATGTATTGAATACAAAAAGTATAAATGAAAATTAGAATAGAAGACAGAGCTCAAGTCTCTATACCACAACCAATATAGTGGAAAATTCATCAGACTAGACAATTAAACTAAAAAATGGAATAAATCAATGTTCATTTCCCTAAAATATTTTTTTACTCTTTTCTTAAGATAAGCAGAGTTTTAAAGGTTATTTTTAGTAAAAGCTGAAACTTAGAATACTATTTAAATTGCTAATGATGACAAGTTTAGAGAAGATGAAAACAGCCTCATATCTTGTACTCATCAAGATCTTGTAGATATATAGCTTAATTTATTTGCTCTTCTGCAGTTTCAAAGATATGAGCGAATCTGAGTTTTAACTGGTCACTAATTAATTTTACCAAATGCTAACATTAACATAATTTAGATGGATAATAATCAAGCTCAATAAATATATTAGATGGCATTGAAGAATGAAACAGGTTAAGACCAAAATTATAGCGAAGTAAGCACGGTGAGGGTCGAAAATAAAAAAGCTGCTCCTAGAGAAAGAACATAGAGCTCCAACTAGATGAGCTTATATTAAAACTAGAACAATCTGCAACTCCCAAATCAAATCATCAACTAAAGCAACAAGAATCATTCCCATAGATTAAAATATTTTTATCATGCAATTCAATTTTTTCTCATAGATTACAGAATTAGAATACGTAAAAATAGCTGAGTACTAAGAAGAAATACTCAAACCATATGATTATAAGACTGGCCTCGGATGGCGAATGCGAGGATGAAGATATGGAAGTTGTTGATGACAAGTTTTCAGGGTATGAAAGTAATAAAATTTAGACTCATCAACAACAACAATCTAAGCAATCACAGTTGGCCTCTGCTGTTCTACATCACCAGCATTTAAAATCCTTTGATAATAGGCAGTAGAACTAGCAAAATTCTCAAGGCAAAAAGCAATCTAACCATTTTAAATAAGGAAAAGATATGAGAGTGAATGGAAATGAATCAGATGAAGAGGATAATGCAGTATAGGAGGACGAGGACGATGATTTTAATCATCGAGAAAATATGAGCAGAGATAGTTGCATCTATAGCAATTTTTAGACCAAGTAACTCATGAACCAAAACGCATTATTTAACAAGGACTTGCCATAACCACTTCCCTCCCAGAAGATTAAAGCTTCACAGAGCCCACAAAGCTCAAATAGGTAGCAGCAGCAATCATAAAGAGAAAAAGCATAGTTCTAAATGGTTGGAGGTGGAGGAGTCACAAGCAAGAGAAGCGGAGCACAGAGTGATAAAGACGTATTCTAATCAAAGCAAGTCTGGGAAAGACAAGCTAACTCTGGTCTAAAGCACTCGGAGACTATTCCAGCAAAGAGATGAAAGATTATGCATTAATCTATAAATTATATTTTCTATTGCATTCATCCTAAATTTTCTGTCAAATTAAAAATAATTTGTATCATAAAAGGACTAGTTTTCGCGTTCCAATTTTGAGTTAAGAATTGTTTTTATTTATTAAAATTGCGAAATGAAGTCAACACAGTTAAAAAGGTATATTATGGTTAGCAAAAATAAAAATCCTTATTTTTAATTTTGTGAGTCTAACATAGTTCAAACTTAGAAAGCAGCTCAAGATTTGAAACTGCTACTTCCATAATTCAACCACCTAATGGAGCCTCGAACACTGACCAAACTTCCTAAAGAAAATAACCCTCTTGATGAAGCCAATCTGGCCCTTGCTAATTAAATTTCACGAAAGTAGAACAAGTATCTGTTTGACCTTTTCACTCCAGCAAAGATAGCCAGCAAATTAGAGAAGGTCTTTCTTTTGGAGTTAGAGAATGCATTCCTGCAGTTTCCTAATCAAAGAATGGGCCTCGTGGATTTCATAACTTGCTTCCTTAGCATGTAAACACAAAAAAGAGCAATAGATCTTTCTAGTAGCAGGCTTGATAGACCTATTCATAATTACTTATTTTACTTTGTTTCTAGTTAGATTATATTGTATATTCATCGAGATAACAGAGTACAACAATACTAAGGAATTGCTTTGGGACCATTTTACAAACTATTTGATCGAAAACATCATCGAAGTTGATATAAATAACAATCTGGTGAAGTCAAAGTACATCTCAAGTAACTCTTTTGGTGTATACTCATAATTTTTTAGAGGTTATGTCAGAGAAGTTTGAGAATCTGTATAACTCATAGCATGTGAAGGCCTTCGCACCAGAAGTCTTAGGAGGGAGCGATCAGTGCTTGAGAAGAATAGCCCCCTCTAAGAAGTATAATGATAGCAACCATCATAACTAAGGAATTAGAGTGTAAGATCTTAATAGAAGGAGGGATAACCTATTGTTATTAATCTTTCTTATGTTTAGGATGAACTATTCAGCAGAGTTGAAACGCATATTGATATTGGACAACATCACTGAGACTATCTCTCTCTATGATGAGCACTCTTAAGTCCTGAGAAAGCTGCATACAAATAAGGAAAACCACATACTCGACACTGCAATCCTTTACTTTGGATACTCGAGGGCAGAGAAGAGAGTACGTTCTTTATATATTTGAATTAGTTTTCTAGATTGGTGCTTGTTTGCAGGATTACACTCTCGCATTTTGGGATATCACAGATAATTTCAAGTTTGAAAAGACTTTCTCCACAGACTTAGATGTGCTTAACGTCTATATAAAGTACATAGAGTTTAGTGGCTAATGGCTTACTTATGATTAAAAGAATGTAATCTTCATCTGGGATATAGAGCGAGAGTCCTCAGTAAAGCTTCCTCACAAAAATGAGCAAAAGATCATGGATGTTTGCGAAATACCTCACCTCAAATTGCTTGCAGTTTGCTCTCTAGATAAAAAATTAGTCTTCTATGATATATTTCAGCATACCTGCGTGTAGTAAATGAATTTTGAGACAGTTAGCGCACATTCGTTGGTCTATGCTCATGACTTCATGGTTTTACTAAGTGCGGCCTATGAGGATTATGTCTTGATTTGGGTATTTGATGGCATAGATTGCTCAATAGGAGGAAGACTTAAGGGTCATAATGCTTAAATCACAGCTATAAATATTCTGATGGATACTCCTCTTGCTATAACTGCTGATGAAATTGTAAGATTAGCATTTATTTAATAAATATTATAGGGATTCATCAAGACTTGGGACCTCAGGTACTTTAACTGCGTCTAAACCATCCATTTTGAAAGGTAATATATAAGATAAAGATTAAGCTTATATAGTCGCCAGCCTATACATTAGTTCTTAAATATTAATTCAAAGTAATTCTGCGGAGCTGAGATAAGACTGCATTGGTTTGAATTTGAAGATGAAATCAAAGTGAACTCTAATGGAATAGAGGTAAATTTGTGCTTTATTCAATTAAACATTAGATAAAAAACAATCCTCCTCTTTCAATAGAGTACAACTAGATGTTTGAACAACTTATTGTTGCTACTAAGTCAGATGTGAGACTCATTGACATCCATAGCGGGAAATGTCTTTCAATTCTTGCTAATATTCTTCAAGCTGAGGAGGAAATAACTGGAATTAAACTCTACACCAACCACAAGAAGATCACTATATGCGACTGATTTATTTAATTTTTTAGACAATAAAGGAACCCTAAAAACGCTTTATCTTCCAAACGGTTCGATATATGCAAATAACATAGGTCACCATCAAGAAGTCACTTAGCTTTATGTTGATTATGCGAACAAATTTATATTGACTACAGCTTGGGACTCATCAGTAATTTAGAATAACTTAATCGACTTTAACTTTAGATTTAACTCTAGCAAGAAAGATAGAAGAATAGTGTAGCACTTCGTCAGATTAAGAATGCTCATTTTGGGATTGAAATAACTTGTCTTGCTGTTGAAATTAAGCTTTCTATGTTTGCTACAGCTTCTGCAGGCGCTATCTTTGTAACATTTTATCCCTAATAAATATTTTTAGCTCTGGGATTATGAGACATTTAAGATGGTGGGTGCCTGCTCAAACGATTTTGAAGATGTTCACAAGATGCAATTCCTTTATCCCTATAGCTGCATAGTTAGCTTAGATACCTCTTCTTCTGCAATAATTTGGTCCTGGGGTAGCATAAATGCCTTCAAATTCCTATAACCTGTTTATAAGATAGATTTGACTACACCTAAGGGCAGATAATTGAACTGCAACTAGATGTTCGTTCTTAGGTTATCAAGTTTCCATTTGAAATTTCTGTCTTCTGAAGAGGCTTAACTACCAATTGCTTAAGCCTTAACTTAGGATTTAAGCGCTGGAGAGAAGAAGTACTACATTTATTTTTCAGATGAGAGGGGCTAAGTTCATGTAGCTTATATTGACGCTTTACTCTAGAATCCAGCCATCATTAAAGCTAAAAATGCAATGAAGAGAACTAACTACTATCCCCAAAGGACTTAATACGCAAGCTCAAATGGAATCTTTTATACAATCGAAGAACTTAAATAGTAGATAGATGAGAACATAGATATGGCTTCTTGTGAGGCTGTTGCATTTGCTAGTTTACCGCATTTGAGATGGCACGTTTCTTAAGAGTTTCTCACTATCTTCCAGCCTATAAAGACTCCACAAACGCTTTTGATTACTTGCAATAATACTTCAGTAATTAGAGTAAGTTATAAAATAGGTATAATATAATTCTGCCTTATAGATCTGGTCAGTATTTGGAGAACTTCTGTGTGTGTCAAATATAGAGCACCCTCTGCCTTATAGATGGAGAATTACCCTTGATAACGATTCAAAGCGAAGAATCAAGCTCCTTAACTCTATGAGAATCATGAGTGAAATAGAAAAGCGATATCCAAACTTCCAAGTTCAAGACTTCGCTAAAACAATAGAGGAGTAAAATCCCAAGAGAGATCCTTAAGTTGTTACATTCGCAAAGCTTTTGCATCAAATAGAAGTAGAAGATAAAGATTTCAGTAAAAATTGAAAATTCTTCATTGCACTCTATAGATAAAAAGAACACGATATCTCTTAAGCAGATGGAATTGAGAAAGAGTAAACGAATTTATGCAGCTGGTACAACTGATGACTTCATGAATGTAAATTAAACACGAATCATAAACCTTTTTTAGTCCAAGAAAAATAAAAACCTCAACAACTAGAAGCTATTTGAAAAGTTATCGTCTCCAGTTGTTGTCCCGGGATCTTAGTCTCAGAATAGGATGCAAGAAACTGGAGGACCTTCATAATCAGAGAAAAATAGTTTCGGCCCTAACTTTTCCATAATTGAAAGAATAGAGATAATGTTTTAGAAAGATCCAAAAGAGACACAGAACAAAATGACGATGTCCAAAAAGTTTGATGATGACTTCAAAAAGTTTCAAAAGATGGGTAATTAAGTACTAGATAAAATGCAGCCTCACTTTGTGCCGCAAGTTAAATACCAAGAGCTACCTTCGGTACTTATGACCCATCAAGAAAGTAGCAAAATCATGATGGGTTAAAATGGAAATAATACAACTCTACAGCTAAACGAGATCTCACACTTTAAACCTGACAAGACAACGATGATGAATACTTCTAAATCAATTAGCTCTTAGAATTTCACTTTCAATCTCAATAAAACAAATTCTACGAATAGCTTGTAAGTATATAAAATAAGAGTCAAAATAATTTTTTTCTACCTCAAAACTCATTTAAGATGTTCCTCATTTTTTGAAAATAGATTCCCGAAAGCTGGAACAGGACAGAAAGAAATTGAATGGTTCAAATATGCTGCTGATAGAGAAGAAGGTCTTCCAAGTATCTTGAGAAATGTTGGAATGTAAAGCTACCTATAAAATGTCCCATACACAAAGGATGACTCCTTCTAGATTCCGAATTTAGTTAAGCGAGAGCAAACCAAGGCCAGAGGTGTGCTACTTCAAGAGTTGAATTTCTAAAAGAAACATTCAATGGCTCAAATTAAATAAGCAGGCAAATTTTAGGCTGTTTCAAGTGACAATAACAATGATAAGTTAGGGATTCCAGTCTTTTAGTAGCACAAGCATAAGTAGTCTAGTGAGAAAAAAGAGAAAATTAAGGAAGCTTTTCTATTAAAACAGTAGTCACTCAAAAGTTTAAGAGAAGCTAATCAACAAAGTGGTTTGTTAAGTACCTTATCTCAATACCAGAGTACTTCAGGATAGTCATAACTGCTAATCAAGAGTCCTGCGCTTATGAGACATGATGTTTTTTAAGGGAAAACTACTCTACCATCAGTTGCTAATAGAGTTAACATGCTATGAGAAACCATCCTCTCTAATGAATTTAAGACTGATTTATTTCTCATTTTATTACTCTTAATTTTTTGACATTTAATATCGATGTTGATCTCTTGGCATAATTGAGTAACTTAAAATTTTCAAAGATCCCTATTACATATTTAAAATTTTTTGAGGAGATCATATCACTTTAAAACTTTGAATAACTCAAGCAAAATAAATATCTGTTAATCTCTCTTCAGTGATTGTAGAAAGTACCATTTGCTTTTCTGCTATATCCAGTGTTGGTCTCTCTTTGATGAGCATCGTTCTCAGCAATCAGGAATCTCTTTCCAAGGCTGGCCTTTTTAACAGATGGGTGAGTAACTATCTTGGGAACATGTATCAGCCTATTTTAGGTAAGATAGTGAGGATCCTTTTGAAGCTGCAGCATAGTCTTCAAGTTAGATGAAATGGTCTGAGACATGCAAAAATATTTCCATTAAGATTATTGTAATGATGATGATGCGGATCATTTCCTCAACAGACTCTTTCCCAGAAGCTCTGAAAGCTCCTTATGTCTTGATAAAGTTTCTCTTGCTGTATGGATCTTCATACTACTTCTAGGTTTCGAGCTGTACCCAAGGAAGGCCAGGGTAGCTGATAGTTTTCTTGAGTGACTGAGAGAATTGGTGCTCTTAAGTTGCTCCTCCATCCTAGTCTCTGGATTACAAATGGCCATTTACTCCAGGTGACTTGAGAGGCAAGCCTTGAAGGACACCGACTGTAGAGTTAGTTTTGTAGCTCTTCAACTTGTGCAGCAACTGAGCTCCTCCAGCATTTAAGGTAATTAAATTAGCATTATGATTCCCTCTTGAATCTAGTCTTTGCAAATTATCCTAATTAAGTGACTACCCCCCAAAGCCACCTCTGCTGTTCTATCTTGGGAATTTATCAACTAAACTTGCAAACTCCTCAATGGTCTTATTGTTGAGAAGAACTCTATTTGATTTCAAAGACCCAGCTTGACTCTTTGGTGTTTGAGATATGGCCTTTTATGATCTAAGCTCATCATAGTTTTGCTCATTAAGAAATGAACCTTAAAATTAATTAAAGTACGAAAATTGAATCATTTTGGTGATGATCATAACCCTCGAAATCTTCTCCCGAGTGTTGATGAGGGAGTAAAATATTTCGTCTTCTAAGGGACTACTGAGAAGCGTTTCTTCTCATCATGACTTGTCCTCCACCTGACTCTGTTGTCCTTGGCGGCTGGAAGGCATTTGACTTGTACAGGTTTTCCACAGATTCCAAAGTTGGAGTGAACACTGCAAAATTCTTGGTTGTAATATAGGGTTCCTTTGAAAACTCAAATCCTGGTCTTCCCTGACTTCCTTCTCTATACATAAATTAAAATTATACTTAACTATCACTCTTTAGAGAGAGCATGATATGAATCCATCAATTCAATTTATGTGTGCATAAATAATTGCCATGAAAATTGAACTACCACTTACCTTGCAGCTTTGGTGTAAAGTTCGCTCATCTTTTGAGTATCAAATTCTCTCAAATAAATATATTAAAATTTAGCCCAGCCCTCATAAGATATATTAATTTTGGAATAGCTTCTCTCCCTTTCACTTAGACTTTAAACTTAGAGTGGAGAATAAATTAGTTTTATATTGTAGAAAAATTAAAATAGTTAAAATGCAAAACTCTCAGCAAAATAAGATCCTCACTCCCCATCATTAAACATCCTCTTCTCTTTCTAAGCTTCCACCACAGGATCCAAACTCATTCTACCTTATTTTTATAACTAGCTCCGTGAGTTACTAACTGAATCAGACATCAAGCAGCTAAAGACACTCATTAATGTCGAGCGAAAAACAAAAGGCACTCCCTCAAATCAAGCCAACTTATTTCCCTTCTTAATTTCAGAGTATCAACAACAGTGAAAAAATCGCAACATACGCACAGCCAGAAGCCTAGTCAAAGAGTGTCGTCACATAGAAAAGGGAAAAATCTTTAAGGAATGGGAAGAAGGGCAGTAGAATCTACTTTGCTAAAAAATTTCGTTGTGAAGAAATATAATCAACCCAGAGGCAGCAGCTTAACCAAAGTAAATTATAGTTTTGATTGAAAGTTAAATCTTAGAAAAATATCAACCAAGGGGAAGACATAGATGTCTCTAGATAGCAAGAGTATTTTACTTAAATGCAGTCCCATTACTCAATTGAAAACTATTCTTAATAGTTGGGATCATACAACAATTCCAATCTAAATTTTCAGAGATAAGAATTCGATAATACCATCTATAATGCAGCTTTTGTGGGTATAAGTGGAGGAGACTTTGGTCACGTAGTAGATAGAAACTATGAAACGCATGCTGGAAAATTCTTGATGTTTCAGCCCCCTTAGAGCTTATTGCAAATTCCACTTCACCTCGTTCCTTCTTCCCATCATAACTTCCCTATATTTTTATGCAAACTTACAGGGATAAACTTATTAAGCTACTTAGTATAATAATCCATTGAGATTAAGCAAATAAAATCCTTTAAACAAGCCATAAGAACAATAATAGCTGAGATTGGTAAAACTGCCTCATGAATACTAGGGAAAAGAAGTTCCTATTAAGTAGCATTCTACTTCAGTAGAGCCTGTAAGATCTATAGAAAATAGCAATAGGGAGGGAGAAAGTGGGAGATAAAGTATAGAAGAGGGTAGGGATGGGAATTTATTGGCCTCTTCTTCAACTCAATTCAGAGTGAGTATTGTGAATCACAATAATGCAGGCAGCAAGATAAATGATGGATTAGACAATTTATCCACTTAATAAGCCTAAGAAACTAAATCATCAAAAATTCCTAAAAGCTCTAATATGAAGAGCAATCAGCTGAAGAGGACTAGAATAGTTCAAAATCATAGATGCATTCGAAGCTTGGACACCACACAGAAGTAGTCTCAACTTAAGGATTCTAAGAGCACGAGGAAGATAATTAAGAAATATAAGTGTTCTTAGAGCAAAATGAAAGAATTAATTCTTCTTAAAGATGCATATTTTGGTATAAAATTGTAATTAAAGTTAAATAAAATAAAGGCAAAGCCATTCGCCATTTATAAATATTTTCTCCAAATGATTATAAAAGTAACTAAAGTATAATTTATTAAGACCCTGTAAAAATTACAAAATTTTATTAAAGAAATCAGCACCTTATAGATAATTAGGGATCCACTTAGAAGTATTTGAGAAGAAATATGATGATAGCACACTTGATTCCAACATTAAAGTTAAATCAGGCTTTCATAAGAAAAGTCAAGGCATAGTGAAGCTTGAAAACTAAGAAGACGAGGAATTTGATGATGACCTGAATTATCTCAGAAGATCCTCAGAATCTTTCTAAAAGAATGGAAACGGTATTCAAAATAATTAATCACCACAGAATGAATGCCATTAAGTATATTATCTTGGTGAGGAATTATTAGCTTTAATCACGGAATTGTGAATATCTTTCCTTCGCTTATCCCAATTATAATTTAATAGCCTTAAACAACAACATCCATTAAATGTCCAACCTTAGAAACTTCAGACTTGAGGATCTCCTACTCGAAGTGAGAAGAAGACAAGAGGTTGCTAAGTATTTTTTGATTTAAAGAGTGCCTCAACAAGCCTGCTCTCAACATCGTTTTGATTGGACCCCCAGGCTCAGGAAAGGGAACTCAAGCCCCAGTGATCAAGGATGATCTCTGCCTCTGCCACTTAGCAACAGGTGATATGCTCAGAGACGCTGTTGCCGCCGGCACCGAACTCGGAAAGCAAGCCAAGTCCATCATGGACAAAGGTGAACTTGTTTCAGATGAAATCGTGATTGGACTTATCGATGAGGCCATGAAGCAGCCAGAGTGCGAGAGAGGACTCTTGCTCGATGGTTCCCAAGAACCGCAGTGCAAGCAGAGAAACTCGATGGCATGTTGGCTCAAAAGCAAAAGAAGATTGATAGAGTGCTCGAGTTCAAGGTTAATGACGACATCTTGGTTGAGAGAGTCGAGGGCAGAAGAGTGCACTTGGCCTCAGGCAGATCCTATCACGTCAAGTTCAACCCTCCCAAGGTTGATGGCATTGATGATGTTACTGGAGAGCCCCTCATTCAGCGCAAGGATGACAACGCTGAGATCTTAAGAAAGAGAATGTCCGCTTACCACGGTCAAACCGCCCCAATTCTCGATTACTACAGACAGAAGAACATCCTTAAGTCCATCGATGCCATGGCTCAAATTGACTAAGTGAAGACTCAAATTCACAGCAGCATCTACAACAACATTGTTTGAGAATACGAGTGATCTCATGAACGTTAAAATTCATGAGAGAAGATCAATTAAGAGAAAGTGCTTTGATATTAGAGAAATAGATTCTGGCTTTACTTCATTTTTCAACTAAGATATTTACTACTTCCTCATTTTAATACCAATCATCTACGCAAGCAGAAACCTTTGCACACTCTTATTTATTATTTACTATTTCAACATTAGAATTTTCTAGAACTTGCCATATTTTTAAGCAATCCACAGAATGAAATGAGAGCTAAGGAGTTTATAGAGGGAAATTAACTTAACCAAGATAGCCTAGACGGTGATTATGATGAGCTTAAGTAAAAGCTTTTGATGTACAGGTAGTAAGAGAATCTCGAGAATCAAAAGACCTCTCCGTAAAAGGAAATACGTCAGCAAAATACGAATGCCAAAAACGAAATTAGGAGAAAGACAGGGATTAAATAATCGCCAAACATTAAGTACCAAGTCTAGAATCCTGTGAATTTCACATCAGTTTTCATGCCTAAGGATGATCCAAATCAGCAGTAGGATTTTTTCATTTAGTCTCCTTCTAAAAACTCCTTTGGGTAAAATAGCTTTCAAGGGCTTTTCAAAAGCTAGACTTAAAAGGACTTGAGACTTCCACATATAAGTATAAAAAGGTCAGTGGAGTAGACTAAGATTGAGCTAGAAAGACAAAAAAGGACAGTGAGTAGACTTCTTTAAAATTAGGATTACATCTTGAGTTAAGAGTATCTACAAGCCGATGTTGATTACGATATTGATTTCAAGAGATAGCATTTAGAGAATAGTCATAGCTAGGTGCAGCTCAAAAGTAACAATAAAACTTCAAATGAAAGGGCGAGCTTAATTGATTATAAAGTAATTACAATCGGATTAAGTTAAATTATATTTCTATATTAGTTCTATTAAAACTAAAGAAGATGATGTTTAAGATAAATATATATGATAAAGACATCTTTTTTACTAAGAAAATTACAAACAAAATTGTGCAAGGCATTATCTAAACATAAAAGCCTATTTTTCATAAAATACCTTCATTTTTAAATTATTGATTCTCAAATTAAATTATTACCATAATAGAAGACTTTTGTTAAAGGATCGTTTTTATCAGGAGTTCAAAACAAGACTAAAAATATGAGCAGCTTCAAGACCTTATAGGTAGTCAAAATAAATCAGAACTCTTTCAGAGATAAATCAATTGGGATTTAAAATGAGCAAGAGCAACTATCCAAAATGCATCTCACTTCAATTCATGCAGAATTAAATACTTAATCAACGAAAAGAAAAAGATCGCCACTTAAGGTAACTAAGGCATACCAAGAACACATACTCACATAATCAGATGAGAAATCTTATCAAAATAAAGCAGACAATATTTACTACAAGGGTTTGACAGCTTCAACACTGCCTTTCTTAAATCAAGATGAAGGAATGCAGACAAACTAAATCCAAGAGAAATATATGAAAGCTCCATTTAAAGAGAAGCACCTTCATTCTCTTGCTGAGATGAATCTATTTAGGCAGAAGTTAAACTCTTCAAATGGAAGGAAGCATTTCATAGTCGCCTATAATCTCTCGGAAACACTTCGGGAGAATAAACTAGAGCTTGAATGTAACGATTACGGAAAGATCAAGGATTTAATAACGGACATCTCTAAAAAGAGATTTGAAACAAGGTAGAACAATATAAAGTAGACTTAGAGCTAGACCAGCCAGCAAAACATAAAGGAGGCAGAGAAAATTAATCTAACTGTGAATTAACTCTAAAATTGATGTGAGGGAGTACAGGAGAATAGCCGAGTTTGAATATTTAAGTATGACGTGAATATTTGCGTTAGCCTCTAACTTTTAACCCAATTTCCATTAACTTATATCCTACTAATTAACTTCATTAATTTATGACCTAAGCTCTCAGCCTTTTCGAATAAAGTATGCAGGTACCCTCTTCTAGCAAGCAACTCTAAGTTTAAACTTCGATGTCTCAGAGATTAATGGCGCATTAAAATTGTAATGATAGAATATCGTTACACCTTAAATCTTTAAATGAGGCGGCAAGTGCAACCATGAAAAATCAATCGAAATAGGAGAGCCATGCAAATCCTAGATCATTATCTAGAGATGAAATGAAAGGTGCTATTGATACCTAAAACTCTAAGAGTGAACAGCTGAGGCCGAAAGAAGCAGATTAACTTTCAAATAAGCGAGATTAACAAATTGAGAAATAAATACTAGAGAAGCTAAGCTAGATAGAAGCTCTTAAAAGTTAGAGAGATCGCAAGTAGTCACATAGAGAAAGCAATGCAATCATTACTGAGTAATTGAAATCTAATGATAAAGAGTTTTCTTCTAGTAAAGAAAGAAACTCCAGTAGATCAAGTTAATCTACCAAGTACAATAGTTAAATAGCAGCTTAATAGAAAGGATAGCAAAGAAAATCTTAAAGAGAAAGCGATCATGGAAAAGAAAGTGAAAGATATTCTATTTCCAACAAACAAAGATCTTAATAAAGTGATTAGAGAGTTAATAATTAATAATTATCATAAATAGAGCAACTTAAACCCTCTAAACCGGACAAAAAGAGTACCAACATTAGTTCCCCTTCTCATAATTAGAACGAAAAAATGAACTATCATCAATATCAAGCTCCTAATTTGATCTAAGCAATGCCTGTGTAGCAATAAATTGGCTCAGGAGTGAGTCCTTATTAAGGTCTTATGCCATCTAGTTAAATGGGTCATTCCTCGAACTAGATGTAGTTTACCTAGACTCCTCAAAACCCAATTGAGTATTTTAACCTCTTCAATCAAAATCTGAGAGTAATCACAAAGCCCGATGGAGCGAAGATATCAGAGCTAACTAACTATGCCAAGTTTTGTCATGGAAGATTCTCACCATAACTCGTTCTTGCCCTTGTTGAAAAGATCAATCAAGTAAGAGAATTAACCAATTCGAATTTAGAAAATGATTTGGCATTAGGACCTCATTTTTAATAAAATTCTATTTAGGTCCAGTATAAGTTACTTTACATTTACATACTCGACAGCATCTTGAAAAATGTTCAGGGTGAGTATATCCAACTTTTTGAGGAAAAAATTCGAGATGTTTTTGAGAAGTCTTTCACTAATGCCTCTACCATGGAAGAAAAGCGCCAACTTTTGAAGATGTTCAAAACTTGGGACATTTTCTTCTCTGCTTAAGTACTCAAAAACATCTACATCGTTTGTGGACTCTCAGACTATGTAAGTATTGATCATTCATTTTATCAACCTTTTTCATTAACTTTGTTAAACTTAACCCATTTTTATAGGAAACAAGACTTATGACTGATGAGGACAAAATGAAAGTCGAAAAGTTCAAAAGAGAATTTGAGCCTAAGAACTTGCCAGATGAAATATTCCAGAGTGGTCGCTATCACACAGGCAGTGAAACCAATCTTCGCTAAAAGTAAGAAGCTATTTTAGAGAGAAAAAGGAGAGACAAGTCTCTCCATAAAGAAGGAGAAGAGAAAAATAATGAAAGTTCTATTGTTAATAAACATAGCATTGAGGTAAAATCCTCGGATGAATCTAAACCCTCAGAAGTAAAAGAAGAAAAGAAAACTCCATAAATTAGTGCTCCTTCTCTTCAATCTTAGGTTTAAGTTCCTAATTTCCTACAATAGATTTTATAAGAAGTTTAAAAAGCTAAGCTTTCAGCTTAGAAACCTCCTTAGGAGGTAAAGGTAAATCATACCGTCCTTGCATAGCATAATTAATTTTCTCCTAAAATTGAATCTAAAAAGGATGATTTACCTTAGAAAAAATAAGATGTTGGCAGTGAAACCAATCTTCACTACTAATTGAACGCATACAATCAAAGCTAAATGAGCTTTTAAGGCCAAAATTAGGGAATTAATCCTTAATTTCAGCAGCTTGGTAGTCAGATGGGTTATGGGCAGGGAATGGATCAAATGATGGGAGGGATGGCGCAAGGGTCTATGTCAGGAGGTCCATATGGCTAAGCTATGATGGCTGGGGGTTAAGTGATGAACTCCACTTAGCATCTTGAGATGCAAAGCTAGTCAGGATTTTAATCCTAGTCTTAATCTAATACTTTTACTAAAAATTTTCACTCCTCTAACCATTTTTCGCAAGTGAATGTTCCAAACGCTATGCAAACTGAAGGTTAGATCAGTTCTGGTTATCAGCAATAAATCGGGGATTAAACTTTGCCTTCAACACCCGCCTATGCTCAATAATAGCAGCCAAGTCAAAATGCCAGTAAAATTCTAGAGTAACTCAAAATCCTAGGAGCTATGACAGGCGCGAACTAAACTATAGCTACTTCTAGCTAAGTTTAGCCTAATGATCCTCGCTAAGTTCCTGAGTAAACTCAAAATGCCAAAATGAACAAGAACTAGAACTAATACAATCAGCAACAACAGTAATAGCAATTGTCATTCGGTCAAAACTATAGTCATCAATCATAGAACTAGAATTATCCCTAGTAAGCTTAGCATATTCAGAAATAGCACGTCAATTAAGGACCTTATGCAAATCAGGCATACATTGGGCATCCCTAAAATGCTTAGATGAATCACATTGGAGGAAGCGGGTAGCAATATATGAGAACTCATCTTATTGATGATAATTTTCCAATAAACCATGTTGAACAAACCTAATTTGGTTTCTTGCCCTCTATTTTAAAGTCTTTCCAATCTTTCAAATCCCATCAATAGAATTTATTAGGTCTTGAGCACTAAAGACACCAGCAACTAGGCAGCACTAGACCGCCAACCTTCGAGAATCAAGATTCTCTTAAACAGTAAGTCTTAATCGATATTAACTTTTTTCATTATAGGTTGAATCTTTTTGCAATTACTGAAGTATACGAGGGAGTGAAATTCCAATGTGCGATTTGCGGAATGAGATTCATTAGGAATTAAATCTTCAAAAAGCACCTCGACATGCACTTTTCGAAGAATAATGAATTCAGAAGAAGAGGAAATAGAGCAGTTTCCAGGCCTCAGTTCTTGAATGAGAAAGATTTCGCCAAACTAAAATGCAAATTCAGAATCTTAAGAATGGTAAGTTACTTTTATGTTAATAAATTTTTAATAGGCGAAAAAGGAGGAAACTAAGTTTAGAAAAACATCGAAGAAATGGTTCCCTTCACTAACAAAGAGGTAAGATAATTTTCTCTTATAAACTTTATTTTAGACTACTTGCTACATCTGCAAGGATAACTTTGATGTAACCTTCGATCATGACGAAGAGGCTTGGTATTTCATTTAAGCAAAGAGGTTAAGAATTAATCACAAGGACATTTCCACAGGTTAGAATAAGAAGATTGTGGTGACCGTGCACACTGATTGCATAAAGCAAATAGAGATGAACAGGGAGCTTTCGAAGGCTTTGTCTTTAGACAATGAAGGAGATTAAGCACTCAAACGTGATGAAGCTAACAGCTCTCACATCAATGTTGCTAGTTCTGTGTCTTCTAACCTTTAATTTTCTGAAAATCAATTTCTTCCCTCTCATCCATCTTCCATCCCAACCTCCTCTTCAGTCGCTCTTCCTAGTGCAGCAACTCAAGAATAAACAAACGAACTTCGTAAAGGGATAAACTCTGATAGAGTAAACAGCAGAATCAATATTGAAGACCTAGAAAGACAAACTCGTGGGCTCTAAAGTCAGAAAAGATTCTTCTTGGGACAAGGAAACTAGTGAAATGATACAGATGTGAATCTAGGCATAGACATATGGAGAAACCTTTAATTAAGAATCAATATCCCTATAACAAGGCAAATGGATTGCAATTCGCTTTGAGTCTTATCTTCTTCCTCTTTGTCAACCCTGTCTCGATATTTATTAATTCAAACAAGCAAAAAATGTTCTATTTAATTGACTAAAAACTTAAAACGTATCCCTTCTTTTTTTTACTTATCTATATGTTTTAATGAAAAAGCATCATGAGCATAATTATGATGAGGTTTAAATAATTAATTTCCTTCTTTTTTCTTTATGTAAGTAACATGTAATTAAAAAGTGCAAAGACGAAAATATCGACCCTCAAATGTGCTTTTAAAGCTCTGGGTCAACTTGGAAGTCAAGTTGCACCATGGCTTTCTTAGAGTCCTGCTTTCTATAGTAGCCAGCTTTTAGTTGATTCCTGAGAATCTTGCCCTGAAAGTTTGCAGTGCTCACAGTTTTCACGTTTAAGTTGTAGATCTTCTTTAGGTATTCACTTATAAACATTTTAAATTAAGAGAAGATTTAGATTGGAAGATTGATGGATCTCAGGCTTTGAGAGGAACTGATCGCATCTGAAACTAACCCAATCCTTTCCTTGAGCGAAAATTAAAACTAGGGATTATTTAGTTAGAGCCTTAGGTGATCTTAGAAGCTTCAATTCGTGACTGACAAAGTCTTGTTCTTGAGCTGGTTTCTTAAAATGAGAGGTGATAGTTGGCTTGTACCCACCTGGGTTCATATAAATTAATTAAAACTTCTGGTAATCAGAATAAAGTAATGTATGTATTTTCGAGTTTATTTCTCCCATTCAAGTCTATTCTCATAATTCTGCTTCAGGTCCTTTCCGAATTTACTCATGCGATGACATTTTGGAGTTTCGAACTCACCCAAAGAGGGGTGCTAGAGATAACGTAAATATAAAAGTTTGCTTCTCTGAATAATAATTCCTAATATGGATTAAAGTAGAGTATAGTTTACTTTTCTAGTGTTATGTATATTGAAGTACAATTAGTTAGGGTGGAAGCCGAATCTCTTCATTATTTAAAGTTTATAATTTTTTATTCTACAGTCTATATTAATTTATAATTACTCAAATACTCACAATACTTTTACTCTATGAGAATGTACTTATAATTCCTTTTTATTTCACGAGAAGTATTCCCTAAGATTAAATTCCAACATCTATTTGTAATAACAACTCTCTACATCTCTCTCATTATTTATTTGCTGCTGATAGATGATTGTTTTTGTGAGGGCTTGAACATTTTTATATGAGCTGCTAAAAGATCAAAGCAATATTTAATTCTAATAATCTAATTATCAAATTAAAATAATTGCACTCGCAATATCACCTCTCTCCTCTCTGTCTCCCTCAAAATTCTGCCCTAATCAAATTTTATAAAAACCTGAAAACCTCTTCTCTTTGAGTGATTGTTCTTTGTAAGAGATGCAAGATATGTGTTGTTAGAGTGTTTAAATAAGTCGCGCTGCTCAGAGGGGAGGGGGAAGTGATTATAAGATAAACTTATTATACTCTAAACTTATATATGCTTCAATTATAAACCCACAAGCAGAACGCAAAGCAAATTAAAATAAAGAAATTACAAAAAATACTAACTCTAAATTGAATTCAGATTTTGATTGAATTAATTGTTGGTGTTTGAATTTGTGTTTATATTATAATAAAGAGTGATGAAAGTCATCATATTTTAGAAAATAATTGTCGGGGGGGCCTTTTTATATTTTTTCATAAAACTAAAAATGAAACCCATCTTGCTTTAAAATCAGCCAAAAATAACAAATCTTTACTCCAAATTCAAATCCAAAGTGTCTAACCTGCTCATATTCTTCTATTTATAAAAATAATATTAAAATTTTGCCTTTAGAAGAGAGAAAAATTAATCTTTAAGACTACTTTATAGATATAAAAATAGGATTTCTTAATTTATCAATTTTAAATAAAGAATTATTGAAATAAATAATAAATAGATCAAGATGCTAATTTTAAACTAATTAGGCTTTAATGTGTGCTCTAAAGTAAGAGAATTCTAAAGCTCTTATGTATAAGTTTAAAGATCTATGAATTAATTGTTACATTAGAAACCATAAACTTATTTAAGGTATGTAATTTTCTTAAATTATATTATAATATTTTTACAATTAAATTTTTAAACAAATATAATTTATTTATAAGTTCTTCCAAATCTCTAATTGGAGAATATGAACAGGTTTACTCTTTATGGATTTGAATTTGGACAAAGATTGTAATTATTGGCTGATTTTAGGCTGTATGATTGGGTTTATATTATAATAAAGAGTGATGAAAGTCATCATATTTTAGAAAATAATTGTCAAGTAGGCTTTTATATTTTTGAGGCTCCCTCACTAAAACTAAAAATGAAACCCATCTTGCTTTTTAATAATTCTATAAGTCATTCTAAAACATGAGTTTACGTTCATACCCTATTCTCAAGGGCAGTAAATGCAAACAAATTTAAATGAACAAAATAAAGTTGTCAGATTCTCTCTTCTCGAGTTAAGCTTAAAATAATATAGCTGAGAATTTAATTAAAAAAGAATTAAATTAGATATTAAATTAAAATGGAATAAATCAGTGGTAGTTGAATTATTTCCTAATCGAATAATGATTAGACCATTCGATTCAGCTTAAAATTCTAAGAACTTTTTATCCTAGCAACTTTTGTGTGGGAGCACTCAGCAAAGAGTTATAAGCGACACAATTTTTAATAAAAATGATGAAGATGATGATGAAGAGTGTGTGAGTCATATCTCACTGCTGAGATGTGCTACGAAGATGATCTCATAGTCAATCTAAAAATAAGTATCGAACAAACAGATCAAAGGTGAATCTGCTTTTAATGTCACCATTTTCAATGCCCATTTATTATATTAACCAATCACCTATTTTAATTAAAATACCTACTATATTACAAAAGTTAAAATAATAACATTCAAATATGTAATCAACTACGAAAGCAAAATAATTTCTAAACTACTGATACTAGGCAAAGTCAAAATTTTCCTGAGAACTTAAATGAGCCTCACAAATTTGATAGTCAAATATAAAGGTAAAAATGGAAAAGGAAATTTATAAAGAAGTAGATCAAAAAATAGATAATTAACTATTTACCTATTTTATCTTTTATTTCACTATCTTTACCGCCTTTTGAATTCATTTAGTCTTAGCTAAGACTCAAAGAAGTTGAAAAATATCTACCAGAATTTTCCCTCATTGACGTAAAATAATGGAACTATTAGTTATAGGCTAACCTTTAAATTTACACATAAATAAATATAGCTTAAAATAATTGATGTCTGAGCAGATTTGTGCTTGTTATTAATGTAAATCTCCCCACCTGAAATCAGAGGCATGTCCATTATATTTATTGGGCCTCATATTATTATCTCTATATATTATATTCACCAAACTCGAGCACTTCAAAGAATATTTTCACTTATAAGTTTACTAGTATCACTCTGAGAAAGTGTTGTGGTGACTACAGAGTTAGGATATCTGCTGAGCAAGAGTTTCAACTCAAATTGTTAGAATGGAAGATAAGACTAATTCAGTAGAAGTAGTAGCAGAATTGAGAATTATCTCTGCATATTTGTTCATAATGAGTCATCACTACTCTCTTGCTCCCACTCGCTTATCGCAACTCAAATTATTGGGGGTAACTGAGGAAGTAAATAAACGAGGAGGGAGATAGAGATTAGATAATGTACATATGCGATTTAAAAATTTAAGCTGTATAAACAGGTGTAAAACAATCTATATGGTCTCCGCTTATTTATCGCTTGCTCTCGCCTCTCTAAAGAGTGGCCTCTTACAAATATTGAACTTATATTAGAATTAATTAAGCTAATTTATTTTACAGAGAAGGCGGTAAAACAGAATTGCTTGATTTATGAATACCACAACTTCTAAGGAGTGCCAAGAAAGAGAATTTTCTCTCTTTGTAAAAAATTTTATCTGCCCTGTGGCAGAATATCCTTGACCATTTATTGTATCTGATATTATAACACCTTGCCACCTCGAGCTTGCGATTTTAATGTCTGGAAGATAATAAGAATGTCTAGATTTGAATCTTGAGTGGCCAGAAGCAGAAATAGGAGGGAAATATATATTCAAAATCTGTGAATCTAGTAAGGGAAGAAGTAAGGTCACTTTTAATTTTATGGTATAATTAGTGTCTGCTTTCTAAGAATAGGGTAGGACTTATATTTTCGCATTTTTTCAAAGTCTAATCGACAAGGAAAAAACTAACTAAAATAATACTGCGCAATCAAATTTATAGGGAGTTATCGGGATAAGAAATTCAGAATTATAAATAGCAATTCACTTTTTAAAAAGAAGAGAACAGCCATTTTTAAGGTTCGAATGGGAAAGGCTTACACAACTAATAGTTTCCATACTTAAACACAGACATCCTTAATTTTCTCAAATTTCTACGCAAGAGTAAACTTAAATCTGAACAACTAATCACTCAAGAGTAAAGAATTTTCTACTCAAGATTTAGGCGTGTTTACAGTAAGAGTGATTCAAAATAATTGAAATTAATTTACGATTAATAAAGATATTCATAATCCTTCTCATACTGATTTAAATTCAAGAGTTATTCAAATCTAGTTGACAAGTTTGAATTTAAATTTCCCATTCACTTAATTCGCATTCCTAAATTAAACCATGATTTTTAAAAGGAAAATTTATATTCATAATGAGCATAAAGCTCTTTCAAAGCTTATATTATAATTCTGAAATAATTTTAATTGGAATTATTCTAAATTTCCTAAAATTATCAACTTTCATTTAAATTTATTTAATAAAATGAGTGACATTTAAGAATTCTTTATTTAGAAAAACTTAGACATATTTGAAATCTTGATTCTATTATTGATTTTTCTGCATTTCTCAAAAAGTTTTAATCTGTCATCTTTTCTTTGTTTAGTTAGTAGTATGAATTTTTGAGATCAATTTTATAAATTGTAATTAGGAAAGAGAATTATAAATTCAAAATTAATTCATCATTATATAGTCTCTCTCATAGAAGATGAAATATATATATAAATTGGAATTAAATCAAATTGAAAGAGAACTTTAGGAGATTTTGAAATCAATTTATTTGCAAGAGCAATAATTAAGTTTAAATAATAAAAATTTAAATAGAATTGAGTTAATAGAGTGACTACAAATTTGAATTGACAACAAAAAATCAAATATGCAGATCGATACTACCACATCTAACTCTTCCAATTTCCCGAACAATCGCGGAGGCCCTAGATAGTAAGTCTAAGAACAACTGGAAAGGGCAAACTATATGAATGGAGCTCCCATAGAGGAATTCAGATTTCCTCTCAAGAAGGAATAGCTATAATATATACGTTAATAGTTGTACGAGCAGCCTGCAGACTCAAATAGATTTTGGGTGAAAGTGAAGAAGAACTATTCCATGGCCTCAGAGGATCAAATGAATGCTGATTTGGAGGAAATCTACAACGCCCTGATTGGCTAATCTTAATGCCTTAACATCATGGACAATTCATTAAAGAGCTGATAAGTTAAACCTTGATGATAATGTTTAAATTAGAATGACATCTTCGACCGATTTTACTCTCTCATTTATTACTTGGATTGCACTCCTCCCTTAATCAGAGTACACATCTTGACTAACTTGGTCAATTGCTTCAAACATCTACTAGGACTCATAGACAAAAGCAAAATACTTAATGAGGACACAGCAGTGCAACACAGACGCAGTCTCATGAGCAATACTTCCTCCATGGTTTCCTCTTCAGCACAAGGCGGGTCCAGAGTAGATATTAATCTAATTCGAAACAGTCTCAAAGCATATGTGTACCTCATAACTTTCTTCTTGGGTGAGAACTCCCGCCTAAAGGAAAGTAAAGAGCTCTAGTCCAAAGTTAGAAGAAAGAACCCTCAGGGTAATCAGGCCTCAAATGCTAAGCTAGGCAGAAATAACTCACTGGCTAGTGCCAAGGGAGGTGAGAAAGAAGTCAATTGCCAGACTGAATTAAGAGACAGAACGATTGCCGTCCTCAAAATGAGCAAGGATATATCCAGGCCTTATTTAATATTAAATGGAGGATGTACTAGGAGAGATGGAGATAAAGTATCTGTGGAAGGATCAGAAAGTTGAGGAGGACTTTGTGAAATCTTACCTGAAGATGTCTTTTGATCTGCTAGAGAACCCCAACAACACTAAGTTCCAAGAAGACTAAATAGGATATGGATTGTTTTATCATGGAGTGAATTATATTCAAGAAGTAAAGGAGAGCATATTTGAGATATTGACTATCTGCATGGAGAGGTTTGGAGGAGATCTGAAATACATGCAATCTCAAAATACTACAAAGATCATCGACCTACTTTACAACTAAGATAATCTGGCACCCTATATGGCAGAGTTTGTGGGTCTTGTAGCAGACAAGTAAGGCCCTCAAATGCCAAACGACATCATTAGAGAGTTGATAAGCTAAATATTTTCAAACGAAGGCGGAGCCGCACTTCAACACGAAGGTGCGGGCATCAGGAATATAAGCATCTTCATGAAGAAGCTGTCAAAAGTTGCTCCCAAGGTTATGTACTAAAATATTGCAACTCTACTTTCATTTTTCGAGTGTGAGAGCTACTATCTTCGCCAAGCTTTGATTAAGATACTTTGCAATATCATCATAAATGTGCTATCAGCAAATCCTGAGGATTTGAGAAGAGCGCCGGGACATATAGACGAAAAGATGGAGGATTTAGATGAGGAGGAAACTAGAAATGCCCAAAGGGAGCAACATTTTTAATAACTTATGTTAATATACTAGCAAGATACAAATACAAGAATAGTGTTTCAGAAAACTAAAGATAAGTTTCTGGATTTACTTATTCAACGCTTCAATGATAAGTCCTCATTCTGTCGATCTAAGGCAATCAAGGCTATCATGAAACCATTAAAGAATGATTTAATGTTTTATTAAAAACTTCTGCAACTTAATGTGCTTGCAGATGATTCTGTGAGGCATCAAGAGATTCTGACTGTGACAATTAACAGACTGCGAGACTAAACGGCCAATGTGAGAAAGAACGCTCTTCGCCTTTACAACACTATTTTGTACGTCTTTGGCATTAAGTACCAAGTGGACATCAAGACCGGAAAAGGATTCTTTAAGACTGAAGAGATCAAGTTTGAAATAGAAGAGTGCCTCAAGTAAGTTCATATTTAAGTTTTTATCAAATGCATATAGGGACAAAGAATAGATTCACCAGAAGAATCAAGAGTTCCAACAAAGGTATGAGGCTCTTAAGGAACGCATCGCTTAAGAAACTAACACTCAAGGCAACGATCTTAATCCAAAAATTAGTTGTCATTCATTCTATAAGTTCATATTTTAGTGAACAACAAGCTTAGAGAGACAGAGGAATATAAAAAGATCGCAGCTGAGTTCAAAGAGTGCAACCATGTTATTTATATATCTAAATTTAGCAAGGATGCTCTTGAGGAAAACGAGTAAATGTTTGGGCAGCTTTTAGAATATGCTAAATTCCTAAAGATGGTGAATGAGTCCATAGAATCCTCTCTTATTTTCTTACTGGCTTCTAAAACTCAGCAAGACACCATAGAGACCATCAAACTTTTCAGCAATCTGTATCTGCACGGAATTGAATTAGCTTACAAGGGCATCAAGAAGATGCTTTTTTTAAAAATTGACTTATCCTATTTAAAGCATCTTAATGATGCTCACTCTGTTGTTTGCTAATGAAGCGAACATCTCTCAAGCGGTGTTTGATTCTTACAAGACCCTCTACTTTAGTGGGAGCTTTCCCCCTTAAAAGAAAGCCTTCAACCTCCTTAGAATGGTAATAGATGCCTCTCTCACAGACTCGTAATTCAATTTTTCTTTTATCTACTTATAATATTTTGACTTGACTTGCTTGGAAGAGCTGATCAAAAGCAAAACAATTAATCATATACCTACTATTTTACTTGCTTTTAAATCAAAAGATGTATGATAAACAACACTCTAGAGCCTGCAGTGTTCTAGTTTTTGCTGGACATGTATGAAAAGCCAGCAAACCACATCAAGGATGATCCAACTAAGGTCGAACTAGTTGAAAGGCAAAGAAATAATTATACTATGGATAACTAACTTGTAATCTATTATATTCTATGTTAAAGAAAAGAGTATCAGAGGGCGGCAGTCAAAATTTTGAGAATGGTGGCCTGCTCCAAGGTGGATCACTTCACTCAAGAGAGAAAGAGTGCAATGTTTGAGGCGTCTTTGCGATTTGCGAGAGTGGAGCGACCTGACTTCGTTCTCATCCAAGAAGCACTTATAATTTATGAGAAGGTGATTACTCTTAACCTATCCAAGAAGATGAAGGACTGCTCTATAATAAATACTATAATTTATATGACTCAAACGAGAGACTGAGTTAAAGCTACATAAGTGAAAGTGATAACAAGTACCTGCAGTCTATTATGAAAATACTAGTCAGGTAGTTTGGAACCACTGATTCAGAGTGGTTCTGTGCAACTGAGGCAATCCTCAACACCATTTTCAATCTTAAGACTAAGAACTCACCCGAGTATGCTAAGGTTCTTTTGCAAGAGCTTACTAAGAGACTGTACAATCCATCAAACACCTCTTACTAGGATCAAAATATATATATATCTTATTAAGCAATAATTAATTATGCAAAGCTAGATTGATGATTTGGGTGACCTGACTGGTATTAGAAATTTAATTAGAATTATATTTAATCTTTTGAATAATAATTTTAAAGGCTTTTAAGATTGTATACATTCAAATTGGATTATATAATTAATCCGCGTATAACTAGAACAACAGCAGTTCTGGAATGATGAACCAGAGTATCTTGCGGACTTTGAGAAGAGACATTAACGACTTCCACTACGCTCAGTTGTTCTTTGTAGCAGGGCATGTGGCAATAAAAATGCTGACTTACATAGAGTAGATTGACAATGAACTTAAGAAATCTGGAGTAGACTCATTCAACAAACCCTCCAATAAATAAGGGAATGGAGACAATGCTAATTAAAGAGGCGCAAATGGAGAGGAGAATAAGAAAGAAGATGATGAGCTTGATTAAATTGCTGGAGGCAAAGAGGCAGAGATCGAATAGTACAGTATAACCTTGAAAAAGATAGTAGAGGAGTCACTCATCCAAGATGGATTGCTCGGCAAATTCTTGATTCCGATTGAGAACGTAGTACATTTAGCTTTGAGAAGGTAGCTAGAATTAGATAAGAGAGAGGGCAATCCTGAGGACTTGGCCAAGCACAATTAAAGCCTGGCAATGGTTAGAGTGAATCTTTTGTAACGCTCTGCTGTTATGGCACTGTGCAAGTACATGTGCGTCTCAGAGCAGATCTGCCAGAAGTATATAGAATAAAGAAATGATGCAAAGTCAAGTATCTATTTTATTGTGACTCTGTTTGAGATCTTAAAGACGAAGATAGAGTTTGGAGTGAAGGCAAACATAATTATCTCCTTAGGTGATATGTGCAACCGATTCCCCAACACTCTGCATGAGCATCAAAGACAGTTATTTGACTTGCTGCGAGATGCCAACAATAATGTGAGGAGACAAGCCTTGCTAGTCATAACTCACTTGGTGCTGAATGATATGCTAAAGCTCAAAGGAGAGATAGTAGATATCTGTATGCTCTTGAAAGACCCAGATCAAGCAATTCAAGATCAGGTGAAACTATTCCTGCATGAGCTGAACTCCAAAGGAGCGAATAACATCTACAACCTCTTCCCTAAAGCCATAAGTAGACTCTCCAAGGAGTTTGGAGCTCTGAGTATCGATGACTTCACAGAAATTGCAAAGAATCTTCTTCAGTACATTGACAAAGATAAGTAGACTGAGAGTATTGTGGAGAGACTTTGCAATAAATTCAAGTCCAGTGAGAATCCGATCGAGTGGCGCAACACCGCCTACTGCTTAACTCAACTTAAGTTTACTGAAAAGATATTCATCAAGTTATAGTGTAATTAATTCTTTGTAATTTAAGAAGTGTCTCATTTATGATTGCTTATTAAATGTAAGTTACTGGAGTACTATGAGACTTTCTACAAGGACACTCTACTTTAATCCCCAGAAGTACAAGCTTACTTTGTGCAGCTAGCCAATACACTAAAGAAGCAATTTTCAAACAAGCCAGACCTTAGAAAGTATCTTGAAGAATTTGAAAGTAAGGTGACAGCTGGTGATGAGCAAGCTTAGGCATAGATAAAGCAGAACTAGCTTGTGCAGGGAGTAGGAAGCATTTCCAAGTAGGTGGGGAGAGGAGCAGCCAATAACAGGGGTAAGAAGTTTGTTTATTTAAATTGCTTTAAAATTGAAAGAAGCAAGTGCCAGTCTAACCTACTGAGAGCAAGTAGAGCAATCAGTAGGTAGCTGGAGATTACACAAATCCACTTTTCTTTAATATTATCTTAATTTATGATAAGATGATGAAGAAATAATGGAACTAGAGGAATCCAAGCAAGCTATGATAATTATTTATATTACTTTCTTTATACTATAATTTAAAAATATATATTGTCTACTTAAAATATTTTTGTAAAAGCTAGTTAACAAAAGGATGCTGCAAATCCTTCTTCAAAGAAGCGAAAGTACGGAGAAATATCTTAGTCAAATTTGAATGAGCGACAGTCATTTGCTAAAGCACAGAGAGCTCCTAAAGAAGAAACGACTACAGTTAATAAAAGGATTTTTAAAGGAGGGAGAAGGAATAGGTAGTAGTCAGATGATGATTCAGACGAGTATATGGATGAGGAGTCCGATTGAATTCTCTAATTTGAAAATGAAGTCAAATATAATTTTCAAATTTAAATTGATCTTAAAATTAATGAAGTTTAGATAATTCAACATTTGTTTGTGAATCCTTAATGCCATTCATATTTCAATGGCTTGTATAATTTTGAGAAAGTTTGACTTTTGATTTCAGTTGATTAATTTCTACAATCCTTAATTAATATTGCTATAATCTTTATTACAAAAATATAATTACTGATTATTCTATCATCTTGATATTAATTGCTATTTAAATATTTGGTTTCCCTGTGTTTTCATAATATAATGCGAGCCTCCAAGCAAAAGAGAAAAGCAAAGTTAAAAGTCTGGGAAGATTATATAAAATTTAAATTTGATTTTTAAATTATCTAAATTGCACCCGACAGAAATCATGCAAGATCAAAGCACAATAATCAGATGCAGTAGGCTGAGTAAGAATAAGTTTAAACTAAGCAAACAGTGGTCAGTAAATGAGATTCCAAAATCAAGTATAATCTCTTTTTGAAGAAGATTCGAACATAAATTAATAACAGAATGAAGTAAGTAAATTTAAGAATGATGATGAAGTACTATAATGTTTGCAATTTTCATGTTTAATAAATCTCTAACACTTTTGAATATAGGAAATGCAGATGAGCCAACAAAGTAATGCTCACATTTAGCAGCAAAGCTTTATGGGAGATCGAGCTTTGTCAGCTATCCCATAAAACTTAAGCAATCAAGCAAACTTGAATAACAGTAGTCTCAACTCTTCAGATGCTATGGAGGGAGTTGAACACAATCAAAATATCGATCTCAGTAATAGCTTACATCAAATGAACAACAGTGCAGCTCTGACTTAACTTCAAATGCAGCAAGCTCAATTGGTAGTGAAAACTGAGAAAAAGAAAAACAGGAGACTTATGATTGAAAGAGTTGTCCTTGAGAACTTCAAGTCTTACTATGGCAGAAGAGAAATAGGTCCTCTTCATAAATGCTTTACCGCAGTAGTTGGACCTAATGGCTCAGGAAAGTCAAACCTCATTGAGTCACTACTCTTTGTGTTTGGAAAGAGAGCCAAGCGCATGAGACTTAACAAGCTTTCCGAACTGGTGCACAAATCTGCAGAGCACCAAGACGTAACTCACGCAACTGTGCGAGTATTTTTCCAAGACATACTCGATGATGAAGATGAGCCAGACTCTTATCAAGTTGTTGAGGGTTCTCAATTTGAGGTAGCTCGCAGCGTCAACCGCCAGAGTGTCTCTAAGTATATGATAAATGGAATTGAGCGTAGCTTTAAAGAGGTGAGTGAACTCTTGAGTGCAAAGGGTATTGATCTTGAGCACAATCGATTCTTGATTCTCCAAGGAGAAGTTGAATAAATTTCTCTAATGAAGGCTAAGGCTCAGAATGAAAATGAAACTGGACTGCTAGAGTATCTAGAGGATATAATTGGCTCAAACTAGTATGTCTAAAGAATCAACGACCTTGAGAAGAACATAGAGGTTATTGATAACGAGAGAAGAGAAAAGCTCTCTCGTGTTAATGCAATCTCTCTGGAACTATAGGCACTTGAGGCTGACAAAAATGCGGCTATTGAATTCCTTAGGAAGGAGCGCAATTTCATGTTGCTCAAGAACATGCTTTACTTTGTCGACTTAGGTGAGGGAGTCTAAAAGCTGAACGATCAAATGACTAAGATCCAACTTCTGAAAAATGAAGCCAAGGAGGTTAGAGAGCGCAAGAAGAAAATGATGGAAGAGAATAAAGGTCTGGTTGAAGAGATTCAATTGCTTATGGCTAACGATGACGCAGCGGCTAAGAAGCATGAAGAGCTCACCAATGATTTCAGGATGCTCGAGAAGTCAGACATCATGATAAGAAATGAAATGAGACACACCCTCTAGAAGGTTAGCAAAGCCAAGCAAACTATTGAAGATATCGAGCATCGCAAGTAGAAGCAGATTGATGAGAATAGTCAGTATGAGAAAAAGTTACCCTTAAGTGAGGAAGAGTTGAAAGTCCTTTAGCATAAGAAAATCTAAGTAGAAGAGGAATTTGAGAAAGAGGAAGTAAGAGTACAGGAGCTAACTTAGAAGTTGCGAAGGGAGAAAGAAGGATACGAGCAGCAACTTAATCCTCTTGTTAATCAGTTCACATCAACTAAGACTAACATCGACATCAAGAAACAAGAGATGGCTGCAATAGAGGGTAAATCTGTCAAAGTCAAGGCTGAAATGGAAAATAACAGCAGCTATATCCATAACAATCAGAAAAAGATTCAAGACGTGAGAGAGGAGATTGGAAAGATTTCTAAAGGAATTGAAGATAATGTCAATGAAATGAAGGAGTTAGATGAAAGATTTATCAAAAACAGGCAAGAATCTGGAAATTTGGAGAAAGATTTAGGCAAGATCAGAGACTAGTACAATCAAATGAGATCGACCTAGAATGAAAGTGCAAGCAGAAATAAAGTTCTTAAGGAACTTCTTGATGCCTAGAAAAGAGGTGTCCTATCTGGAATTCATGGAAGACTTGGAGATCTAGGCACGATTGACATGAAATATGACATAGCTATTTCTACTTCTTGCAACTTGCTGGATCATATAGTAGTTGAGACTATCTAAAACGGTGAGAAGGCAATTTAATTCCTGAAGGAAAATCATGTCGGTATTGGAAAGTTCATTTGTATGGATAAGATGGCTCAGTAAACTAGACAGCAAAGATTGAAGCCTTTCTAAGTTCCCTAGAATTCTTTGAGGCTCTTTGATTTGATCCAATCTAAGGATGAAAAGTTTTTGGACTCGTTCTATTACGCAGTTAAGGATACCTTAGTTTGTGAAGACATGGAAAACTCAACTCGTATCGCCTATGGTCAAGTTAGACATAGAGTTATCACAATCCAAGGAGTTTTAATCGAGAAAGCGGGAACCATGAGTGGAGGTGGTCAGCCTCGCAAAGGTGGAATGAGTGATAAGCCCATCAATGAATTCTCTGAGGACTAAATCAGAGAGCTTGGCTAGAGAATAGAAAGAGACACTCAAGCCTTAACCAGGTTCAGAGATGAACGCCCTCAGTTAGAAAATGCGAAAAATGCTTGCCAGAAAAAGGAACAGCAGCTAAAGATAAGTCTTTAAAAACTTCAGATCGAAGAGAGACAGCTAAATGAATCACTTTAGAGCTATGAAAACAAAATGAAAGCTCTTGGTATTGACATGAAAAAGGCCTCTGAGGAAGAAGAAAGAGTTGAGGAAATCAAGAGAGTAATAAATGCTGATTCTGATCTGCTATCAGGACTGCACCCTTAAATTGAAGAATTGAAGCATGAAATAAAAAAGCTTGAAGCCAAGATCATGGAGTCAGGAGGAGAGAGATATCGTCAAAAGAAAGAAGAGCTTGAGTTAACTTTAAAGAAGATTAATGAGACAGAGAAATAGATCACTAGAATGAAGTCCACTCTCTAAAATACTGCTGCTAATTTCTTAAAGCTAGACAAGGAAATTGAGAAAGAGTAGCTAGAAATAGCGAAACTTGAGGAATACTTCAAGAAATTAGAGGAGGATGTGGCTAAGAATACTAAGCTAGGTGAGGAAATAATCGCTGATATGACCGCTATTCAGTAAGAAAAGACTTCTAACAAAGAAAAACTCGAACAAAGGAGAATCGCTTTCACTCAACTCAAAAGAGAAATGAGTGAGATAGAAGATGCTGAGCAAAAAGCCAAACAGGCAGTAGATGAGTCCATGAAAGTGCGAGTTCATTTGGATGAAATTTGCAAAGGCACAAAAATCAAGATTAGAGAGAATAGAGAAAAGTTTAGACAACAAGAATCTGAGTTTAGCTACGTTTTCAGTGAGCAAGGTTAGAGTCAACTGGCTTTATAGAACTCTTAGCAAATGAGCTAGAGCTAAAGAAACGTTTCACCCACAAGATAATCTGTAGGGTCTTCTCAACAAATTCTCAGCTAAAGTAGAATAGCTTAAAGTGAGCACGATGAGAACGGCGCCCTTGAGCAATCTAATTCTAAGATGATGAAGAGAGAACCTTAAGGCTTTGACTATCATTTAGTCCACACTTCCATAAGCTACAACTTTATCGAAGAGGAGATAAAGATTCTTACTCAGTAGAAAAATCAGATCAGCTAAAGAATAGAGGTCCTCGGTCATGAAATTCAAAATTCAAATCCTAACATCAACATAATTGAGTAGTATAAAGAGAGAAACAAGGATTTCATCAGCAAGCAAGAGATGCTGAAGGATGTTGAAAAATAATTTGCACACATGAAGGAGGAGCATTAAGGACTCAAGAAGAGGAGACATGATGAATTCATGCATGGATTCCAGATCATTTCTACAAAGCTCAAAGAGATGTATAGACTCATCACAAATGGTGGAGATGCTGAATTAGAAGCTTTAGACGCCCTTGATCCATTCTCAGAGGGTATACAGTTCCACGTTAGGCCTTTGAAGAAATCATGGAAGCAAATGTCAAAGCTCTCTGGAGGTGAAAAGACTATCTCCTCTCTTTCTTTGATCTTCGCTCTTCATCATTACAAACCTTCTCCACTCTATTGTATGGATGAAATAGATGCAGCTTTGGACTATAAGAACGTAGCAATTGTTGGAGATTACATCAAGAAAAGAGCCAGAAATAGTTAGTTCCTCATCATCTCACTTAGAAACAATATGTTTGAGCTTGCTGAGAAGCTGGTAGGAATTTACAAGACTTTTGATGTGACTAAATGTGTTACTATCAATCCAAACAAACTCAAGCAGAGAATGATTCAATAACAATAGTAGTAGCAACATTAACAAATGCAACAGCAGTAAAATGCGCAGGAAAGTAATGGGTAACTATTTAGGAGATAATCTAGAGGTCATCGAAACAGCACCAACAATGAAAGAGAAAATGAGGATAGTCCTAATAGAATAGATAATCAGCAGCACTTGTAGCAGTAAAGGATTAGCCAAATTCAATAAATGAGATGAAAATTTTCTACTTGAGACGCTTAAATTTTGGATTTAAGTTCAAGAATTTGTTTGCTTAATTTTTCATTTTGATAAAAACTTTCTTTATTTGTTTTCCTACTTCTTTAAATGTCTAAGGCTTCTGGAATAATTTCTCTCTTTCATGTGTATTTCATTCTGGATTATTTTTTCTTTTAAATATTCATCATAATTGAAGGATTAAGTTTGAAATTTAAGATCCTTGAGAATAATTTACGACCTTTCAGCAATGAAATTTTTAATAGGACCAGAAAAATGCGGAAAGTCCACTCTGTCTTTTCATTATGTCTACAACGAGATAGCTAAACTTATGCCTGGAGATGGGGAAGTCCCAGAAATGGCTGGCAAAAAAACTGATACCAACTACATAGCTCTTATAGTTACTCCAAAGAAAAGGCTACTTGAACATCAAATGACATTTGGCACTTACTGCGAAGTGCACATAGAGACTCTGAAACAAATTAAGCACAAGTATATTGATGACTATGAAAGCCTAGTAAAGTTCCTTGCAGATTTCCATCTCATCCCCAAAAGCAATTTGCCAGTGGTGCTCTTGATAGATAGCTTGGATTATTACGTTGAGGGCAATAGAAGTGTCAACTACCTGACAAAGATGATGAGACTTAGCTTCCTCCTAACTCTAATAGAGGACTGTCGTAGTTTCCTTTATTCAGAGCCTTTGTACAAGCCCAACAATTGCATAGTTACTTATCGGTGCAGCTCAACTGAGGAGCTTGACTTCTTAAGGATATACTCTGAGGCAAGCAAGCATTCGTAGCAGATATTCTACTTATGCAAACGAGACGAGCAGCAATCAATAACCTACAAGTTGCTTCATAACAGTCTCGATGTGAAGAGATTGTGCGCAGATGCATCAGTTAATGGCGGGACAGCCCTTCGAGTGAATGAGAATCTACCACTACTTCAAGATTAATTCTGGTCTGGAATCTTTCACATTGACTTGTTTCGAGTGGAGGAAAATCCCTACTTCTTCGAGGAGGAATTCGATTTTAAATTGGGTGTAAAGAGAGATCATAGTTAGCTTGTGAAGTCAGAGACTGCAACCAATGACAGAGGAAGGGAGGAAGTTAAAGGTAATAGGAGTCAAGCTTAAGATGTGCAGGTTAAATCTGAGACCGTGACAGCGGATAAGAATTAAATGAGGTAAGGAGGATAGTAAGCCTAAGGAGTAAAGAAAGAAAAGGAGATTGAACTTGGACGTCCACAGACATATAAATTCAGAAGGATTGAGAGGGTGTTTAGTGAAGAGTAGGCGAGTAAAATCCTTTAGAATAGTCTCACAGGTATTTTCAGTCCTATTCTCAGTGAACTTGGTAACTATTTCGAAGAGATGAGCAAGGCTGAAGGAGAGGAATGAGTTAATTTTGTAATATAAACTTTCATAATTCACTTTGCTTTTATTAAAAGTAGTAATATTTCAAATAGATAGAATGAATTTTCATTAAAATAGAATATGTAATTAAGGTTAATATTCTTAGATTTTTGTCATTTTCATTATTGAAGCGAACCAACCAAACATTATCTGAGCAGTATTTATCTTGTAGATATGAAATCACATGATCAAAAATAAAACCAATTGAAATCGCATCGGAATATGTTTTTAAGATCTTGACTGGTCAGATAACCTTATTCATCATTTCACATAATTAAAAGCATAATATCAAAATATAAAATAGCAGAAAGACCATTTTCAAATTTAGAATTAAGTAAAAATCATAAAATAGAAAAATTATATTCTCCTTATAACTATTAAAGTTTTATGTTTGAAAATCCTATAAAATTTGAAGAAAGGATTTCTGATAATCATTGTTCTTTTAAATTAAAAATAAGTCACTTATACAAAATATGAATAATTTCAGAGAGCTTAAATGTTTTCTTGTTAGCAGTTCTGCAATCTTTGAGGTGATAAACTTCTTCAAGATATGTGATTAGGTAAAGAAGCTCTTAGTCATTTGCTGAGGTTGCCAAATAAGCGCACATAGGCACTCCATTGTCTAACTGGAAGGCAAATGAGAGGATAGAGTTGTCTACAATGATATAGCTTAGATCAGAATGAAATTAGATGATTGCTTTATATAATTAGTGTATGTGGCAGTTAATACCTGAGAATCATTCCTCTATCTGTGACTTAGCAGAAACAAATTAAAATGATTTCAATCTCTTCTTTAAATATTTCATCTATACTCATAGTCACGGAGAATTATACACATCTACTTTTATAAACTCTATATCTTCTTCAAATTAAATTAATTCCCATATGTTTCCAAGGGCTAGCCAATAAATAATAAAAATTTCTAAAATTTATATCCACCTATCAAATTATTTAACCTTACAGAATTTTAGTGAAATAGTGCTACTAATTTAACTTCATGAAATCAATTTATTCTCAAAATTTGATGAATAGTGTCCTCCTCTGGTCTGTCATAATAAGAAAGCCATATTATCAATATTATTTTATTAGTCAGTAATTATGCGTAAGTCCTTAACGTAAACATCATCTACTTTGAAGCAATGCTGGCGATAAAGACGATGAGAGAAGAACTTCTTCTCTGGGTCAATACGGTCGATTATCATATCTGCATACTGTTGCTCTGCCGCAGTAAAGATTGCCATTTCGTAGTAGTTCGACAAGTGTTCTAAGCACTGCTGAACATATGGACGCACAGCAACTCCAAATTATAATATCCCAACTTATTGATAAGTTTAAATTTGGCTTGGCCTCCTGGTAGTACAATCTCAAAATCCTTCACTATCTCTTGATCCGAACCGGGAACTATTTGCCTCGTAAAAAATAAATTGCTGACTGTGGATAAGAGTTTCATCTAAGTCAAAAATCAAAGTCTTGTGCCTGGATAGTTCACCGAATTCTAGTGCTTTGGATGCTATCTGAGCGTCAGTTGGAGGAGTAAGTCTCTTAATGAAAGCCAATAAGTTTATCAGGTCCTTGTCTACCAAATCCTCCGGCTCTTTCACCATCGCTGACACTATGATAGATTCACTGTAAACTCAAATTGAATTCAAGTCTTATGATATGTCATGTCTTAATTATAGTATCTATAGTAGTCCTCTGCTTCCTCATCCATAATTGAGCTCATTGATGAAACACTGTCTCCAACGATGTAAGGATCGATAGCCATAGCATTTTGATTAGATTACTCAGTTGCAACTCCACCTTGAATTCCTGGGGAAATGACGGCTGTTTTGACCTATCGCATAGCAGGGTTAGGCTTGCTCTCAGTATGAGTGCGATGCTTTGGTCTATCTCCGTTGTCGAAGAACATCATGCTCTTAGTTTTGGTTTAGCGGATGTCTTCTGCCAAGCTCTCCAGCTGTGGAATCTTATTCTAAGTAAGGGCTGCGACTGCGACATTGTGCTGAATCTTGTTGTTGAGCTTGAACTTGAGAATGGAAGAAGTGTACTGATTCTTCACCTTAATCTGTGCTGTTGACTGCATGGATACAAATGATATAAATACAAACATATTGTGTATATATTAATACGGAACAGTTGATAGCGCTTAAATGAGCTGATGAATTGGTGGGTAATAGTAGAACTATTTATTGTATTATAAAATAATCGAATTAATATAATTATTACCCTATATAAGGTTGCACACTGAAAGTTTTTGAATAAACCTGCAACTTGCATCACTCAAATTAATACACAGCTTTTATTTTATTACTTAAAGACTTATAAAAAAATTTATAATAAAAAATCTTTTTAAATAAATTTTTTCTTGGTTATCAAAAAATCGTTATTTTGAATAATTTTGTACAGAAATAAAGTTTTTTTTACAAAGCTTGCTTTAAAAATCCATTTTCAGTCGGATTGTCTAAAATAATTATTATTTCTGAATAGAAGAAAATATAGGTTATATCTTTTGATTTAATTGAAGAATAATAATTTGATGCTTAAAAATTCCTGCATTTTTAGCTAGATTGTGATTCCTTCTATTATCAAGGAAATTTCAAAGTGGATTCCAAATTCAGCCCCTTCTTTTGGAATAGAGATCTTGAAAATATTAGGTCTAAAAATAAATATCTTCTTGCATTTTATAAATAAAAAATTAATCTATAGAATGACTATACAAATATTCACTCATTGTTTATAAATTAATCGCTGTCTCTCACTAAACTACTTATTGAGTGCAGAGAAACTTTCCAATATGATTCCTCAAGTTCCAAGCTCATCTTGGGATAGGAATGTTAATTTTAGAACAAGATTAAGCCTAAAATAAGGAAAAGATATTTTCCATTTACACACATTTTTAAGTGAAGATATACCTTATAAATTAGATTATAACTGCAATTTTATTGGATAATAAGAGAGCTTATAGTAATTTGATTTTATTTGAATGTATTTAAGATAATTTGAATAATTAAAATAGATTTTGATTTCAGCTCTTTATTCTTAGCCTCCTCAGTTCCCAAGCTCTAAGCAGAATATGGCAATAACTAAATTATAAGGAGAGAAATAATCTTCTTGATAAGGACATGCGGTTCGCTTTTTAATAGGAGGACAAAATTTACTTTTTTTAAGAAAGCATTTTTAATGAATTATCCTTTAATCTTTTAAAGGGTATAAGAGATAAAAATACTTCAAATTAAGTAGAAGAATTATTTTAAAATTTAACTAGGGTGAGTGAATTGCGAGATGCTTCAGTAAATAAGATTTATTTTTTGAAAAATAAAATTCTGCTTAAATTTTTAGATGTTGAAAAAGACTGAAATATATAATCAGTCACAGCTTTAGCTATAAAATATCATAGATCCAACTTATTTTTTAAAGATGTCATACATTTTGAATTAATTACCATCTATATTATAATTCCTTAAAAATATAAAGACAAAATACTCATCATCTCTATAACATAGCACCAATTTAGAAAGAACTTTATAAATATCCCTTGAATTGGCTTTATTAAGGGATTGAAAAGCTTGCTGGGGAATATATAGTGCGAAGATAGATGTGGGAAAATATTAATCTTAAATTTAAGAAGTCTATATTATGATATGCTTCCTCATAACTACTACATTCATTCATAAAGCAAGCTTCATAATATTTAATTATGATAAATCTATTGATTTAAAATAAATATTATAAGGATCCTAATTATTTATAACCATGCATCTCCATGGGTCTTTCTCTCTCATTTACAAAAAATAATATCATATTTATTTATTATATCTTATTTTAATTGTTAGAAAGTCAAAATTAGAACGCTAGATATCGCCGACTTAGAGTAAGGAGAAAAGCTAGCAATTATTTAGCTTACCGAATAATGATAATATGCCTATAAGATTTCTTAAAGAATATAATCAGTAGAAAAGGTGCTAATATGCAAAATAGTATTGTGAGTATTATGGTCAGCTTAAAAGCAATGCGAGAATAAGATAATTCTCAAGGAAGGGCTTACTTGTCCTCTCTTTGGATTTAGCTTCCACAAGAGTAAATGATAAAAAAGTTAAAGATTTAATAGGATAGATTTTGATGTCTCTTTAGGAGAAAGTATATATAAGACTTGGCAGAAATCATGCCGCAATACAAAACGTACCCATTGAACTATGGATTATTTTGACAGAAGGTCTCTTCCATTTTTTCCGCCTCCAAATATCCAACGATGTTCAGGTAGTAATTTGAAGAGAAATGAAAAGATGAAGAAAAATTATTTTATGAACTTAAAGTTATTAATCTGTTCTAGTTCGTTTTTAACCTTTCTGCTACTTTATAATAATTTTTGAGGATTTCTACCTTATAATTTTTAATTTGACTCGATGGGTTGTCACTTATACGCGGTTTCAGAAGTTAGATACCTGCTATATTACTCTTAGGGGCTATTTTATCATTACACAATAAATATTAAATCAATTATATCTCTACTTTCTAGGGGTTTCCCACTGAGAATTCATTCTTCAATCATCTTATAAATTCCAAACTAAGCAGAGTGAGGTCAAATGATTACAGAATATCTGAATAGCTTAGAAAATGGAGGATCTGCTTTAGAACGTTAACACTTATTTTCAGCTATAGAATTTGTCTCTTAGCTGCTTCAGAATTTCCATTCATAAATCCGCTGTTTTAGTATTCATGACCTCTTGAAGCTTGAAAGTGATTTTGTTAGCTTCGCGGATATCCTTGTGCTAGTAGTAAGTCTCTTCTAAGAAAACTATCAGATACAGCAACTCTTGATCTTGGAACTTATTCACATTGTAGTAAGCGCAGATCGGAATGCCTTTAAAAGAATTCAAAGATAGAAAAATTAGCATAAGTAAGCCGTTGTTGATTTGAAAGGCAAAAGATATGATGGAGTTATCTACTATGACCATGTCCTCTAATTCTCTGTCAGTTATAATCCTCAAATCTTTCACAAATATTAATCATACTCCCAAGTATATACGCAATTTCTCACATTTATTCACATAGGCATCATCCACCTTAACACAATCAACCATGTTTAATAAACAAAGCATTTTTTAACAAATAATGAAGGTAATGCTATCTATACATCCTGAAGCTAAAAAGATTCTTGTTAGGGTCCAGCTGATCCACTATAAGATCAGCATATTCTTAGTCGGCAGCAGTAAAGATGGCCATTTCATAGAATTGAGCTAGATGCTCAAGACACTTGTCTGCATAGGGCCTCTTAGAAATAGCAAATCTAGTTCCGCTTTTCAAAGTGATCACAAAATCATGAGTGTGATTTTTCTCTATGTCAGGTGGAAGTAGTTAAGAATGAATGAGCGTCTCGTCCAAGTCCCAGATCAAAGTCTTGTGACGCGTGTAATCTCCGAACTCTACGCACTTATCCTTTAACTCCGAAAAGTCAGGGACTTACTTTAAATTTCAATTCAAGAGTCTTAAGAATAATTTTATACAGAGTTTTAATGTAAGCCAACAGTTTAAGGAAGTCGTTATCAATGAGCTGTTCTGGTTCTTTAATGACTGTGCATGCCATAATGGAGGTTTGATAGTGATTTTCGGTATCATCTTCGAAAATGGCACTTGAAGAAGCACTTGAACTAGCGAGGAGTGATCCCATTTCCTGTAGATCATCTCCATCGAACATAAGTAATTGATTAAAATGAGAACTGGTTATTTTGTTCAGCTCTTTCATCTCTAACTCTGATGCGCTGGAACGTGGTAGCATTCGGAATATGACCTATTAAATCCATGGACTTTGCCAGCATAAAATAATATTTTACTATAACCAATCACCAAAATAGTTAAATTGCCTTTCTGTATTCTTCTGCTTGGTAATCGAGGCTTTAAATGCGATGGTTGGTGATTGAGGTAACAGCTCCATTCTATTATAGTTTAGTTGAAATTGGTGTCCATATAAAATAATAAAAAAGGAATGTAACATACCAGCAATCAAAATCATTCTTTGATCCTAAATTTTCTAATTTTTAAATAAAATATAAGATAAGTTTTTAGCCTGTGTCAAAAGAGTGAATCTCAGATATGTTAATATCTCATTTCCGATCATATCTAAGACTAAGTCCATTATATATAAATGTGAGCATAGCGCTTCTGGAAATAAATTTGAGGTTGAAATTTTTCAAAAATTTGTGGTCTTAGATTAGTAAATCTGCGTTAAAATTTTGATACCTCGACTTCCTCAAATTTTATTTTCCAATTAATTTAAAGCAATAAACCTTCTTTTTGAGTTTGAACTTGAGGATTGTGGACGAATACTGGTTCTTTGACTTCAGTCGCTGAGGTTCCATTTGTGTTATTAGTGCTAAAAGATTATATAAAAGCTCTACTAATAATCAATAACTATAAAAGAATCTATCGCTCCCACCTGCGATTCAATTAATTTAATCAAATATCTTAAAATATTATTGATTGAGAAATTAGATGAGAACAAACTAGCGTCTTGATCTGAATAAGTACAAGCTCGATTATTAATTAAATATGTCTCCTCTTTTCTCATCAATTTTTAGACCTTGTGTACCAAATAAAGATGTATAGATCTATATGAGGAATGGATAATCATCTATCAGCAATGAGAGATGGCAAGTGGAAGAGCACGCAACCCCTCTACAAAGAATGCGCACCGTCATTAGTAAGACATAGCCCCTATCGTTCCAGTTCCTCCGCTCCTTTAAAACACCTAGATCTAGAAGCAGCTCTGTGAAACTTCACATCCCACAATCTTCAACAACTACACCTTCGACTCAAAAACTGACTGACTAGCATTTCTTATAACTAAGTCTCTTTTATTTGAACTGACTGAATGCTTGCAAGACAATGAAATATATCTCCAGCAATTTGCAAACGATGTGTCAACAGATCATCAGAACTCCACCCCCCATAACAACTAGAGACCCGACTAAGCTCAGCACCATCAAGAGGTCTCTTGCTTCTCTTCCCCATTTTGTTCCTCGAACAATAAATAAACGAGCGTAAGATGCCTTGAAATTGACAGTGAGGAATTGCAGAGAATCGACGCAGTGGCACAAGGGGCAAAGCACTGCATCGGTAAGGATTGTAAGGTAATCTTGGCGAGTCGTCTCCAAAATAAAACTCTAAACATGAAATCCTCTACAGTCCTTCTCCTCAACAAGTCAATGGACAGCATTCAATCAAAACTCAAAGTCTATTTAAATTGAAAATTTTGATTCAGGAACAATTTTCTAACGAGAACAGCAATAGCTAAAGCTCACCACTTGGTCGAGCTTCCCATAAGAGAATGAGGTCTAAATCCTATAAAATTCCTGAACTCTTTCAAAACATCTTCAATTATATGTATTATCAATAGATAATTTTTATCTCACTTCATAATTCAGAAAGAAATATGGAGAGTGAAAGCAACCTCGAAAACAATTCGGATATTTTGGTTCTTCTGCCAATGAAGAAATATTCTGGTATCCTCAAAACTTCGGAGACTGAATCTTAAATTTCAAACTAAGATTGCAAGTCTTCGACCTGTTCAAGAAATCTTAAATAGAGCTTTTCACATGGTCAAATAAGAGAGGACAGGCTTTGCGTAGACTGTCAAGCCCGTGCTTCTCTATAGTAGATTGAGGAGGATATCGATCAAACAATCATCCCTCCTTTCGATTTAGAAGCGAATGAGGGGCAGAGAAGCGCAGAACCTCTTAGATAATTAAATTAAATTTCACGGTTGAGCGGAGAGGCCGCAGAATTCGTAAAAGAGGCAGTAAATAATTAAGAGCGTGAGGTAATATCCTGCAAAAGATGTGGAAAGAATTTGCCTGTGGAAGAAGAATACCTAATAAATACTAACAAGCCAAAAAGGAGGGTTAAACGTCATCCCTCAAAGAGTTATAATATTATTTAGAAAAATTGCTCATTTTTAAAGTTTTGAAATGGTTGAAAAGCTCCTGACAATAAGTTAGGCAGATCCAACTACCAAGATTCAGAGTCCTAATTACATTATCAGCAATGATATGTATACGAAACAGGGATCTCAAAACGCAGCACATGACTGTGACATGAATTTTGGATTGAAAGAAAATATTGCTTAGAATTCTAATGAAAGTCAAATGAATTTTATTAAATGTAAATAAAGCAAGCAGAAGCATCATGATTTAATTATTTACTGAGAGGGCCTTAAATTTAAATAATTTTATCGCTTTAAAATGTCTTTTTATTGCTATTTAAGTTAATGTTAGTAAGATTTATTAAAAAAACTCAGATTAAGAGATAGTTTTTTTTTCACTTTTTTTTTGTTTTATTTGCCTTCTCTTTGTATTAGCAATCTCTAGGTGTGCAGATCAGTAACTTAAAGATGCTCGCTATTTAGTAACGAAGAGAATCGCAAACAGGATAACCCCCAAAGTGATTGCTAATGCTCTTAAAACCCTAAATAATGGAATTAAAACTCTAGTGAGCATTAAGGTTTCGTCGAAGATCTTTTCTCCTTTCATGCTGACTCTATTATATAAACCTTACTTTAGTTACTTTATAAATGGACATTTTCGAAAATGAATCTTACCACACAAAAGATTCTTAGCCATTCGTTTCAGAAATGGTAGGAAGATAAGCCGCTCGCGAATACGTGCGCTCTAAGCGCTATCTTAGCGTGGTGGTTGAGACCCAATCAGCTAAGATTGATCACCCATATAGGCAAGTAAATGGGAATGCTGAAGAAAGCGAAGGTTAAAGCATCGATTTCAGAAAGGAAGCAAACATTCAGCAGCGATAAAGAAGTAAGTAGAAAGACATCCTATTTTTTATACCAATGAGTTTAAAATTGTAACAAAAAATTTGCAAATAAATTTGGAAATGTGAGTCGTAGATTAGTCGACTGCAAATCTAAATAATTGCAATGGAAAGCTCCCTTTGATTTTCCATATTAAATATCGAGTGGTTAATTCTAAGCAAAAATATTTCTATATCGCCAACCTTTAGCTAACTTATTAAATGTAGAACCCTCCTTCAAGTCAGAGCGAAACATGAGTAAATACTCCTTCAGCAACGACCTCGGATCTCCACTCCCAGATAATCAAATTTTGCTTCCCTTTCAAAAACAGAGAAAGTTTATTTTTACTTCGAAATTTCTACAAATTATTTAAGTTTACGCAAAACACTCAGACGACTTTGAACACTAAGTTTTTATAATATCATGTTGAACGGTTAAAAGAACAGCACTTCGTCGCCTTCTAACCGCAAATCTTCAAATTAGCAAACTTAGGCCCAGCATCGCCGACAGTTCTCAGAATCATGCCTCCCCCAAGAAGTGATAGAGCAGACAGATAATCGCCTCAGTGCGGAGATGTACAAAAATATGACTATCCACATTTTCAGCTAGATCAATTATATCAAGAAGATTTAGGGCAAGCCTGATCTTAAGCCAGAGTAGAATATTGATTTCAAGTTTAAGAAAGATGGTGAGTAAATACTTAAATTGATTATAAGAACTGATATGGCTGCAAGAGACTTATCATTTTCGATTTAGATCAGACGTTAATTCACAGTCCCCAGGAAAAAGAAGAGGCTAATGAGGACTAAAAGTCTTTTGATAAATTACGATTCTATCATTAAAATAGCTAAAATGAAATGATGTAGAAGTACCAGTTAATGAGGTTAAAGCTCCTGGCGTAGAATTTGAGAACTTTGTGCCCGAAGTTTAGGTTTACTTAGACAATCCAGAAAATGGAACGAGATAGCTTTAGGGATTTACAGTCAGACCTTACGCAATTTAATGCTTAAAGGAAGCTAACAAATATTTTGAAGTAGCCGTTTACACGGCAGGAATCGATTGGTATGCCAACCCTATCTTAGATTATTTGGATCCTACTGGAGAGTTGATATAGCACCGTTTTTTCAGAGATCAGTGCACATGGGTGGATTATCCGTGGAGATCGGATGAGAAGCCTATACAATTCTATGTTAAGGATCTTCGCATCTTTGGAGACTAAGTAAATCCTAAAGATGTGTTAATAGTCGATGACAACATCTACTCTTTTGCCTTTAACCTTGAGAATGGGATCCCAATTATTCCATTTTATGGTGAAAGAGACGACAAGGAAATGATAAAAGTAATTAAGTACTTGAGTTAAATACAAAAGGCAGAAGACCTCAGGATTCCAAATGATAAGGTCTTTTAGCTCAACAAGATCCTCAAGTCATTTAAATTATATGACTCTCTCTTCTGAGTACAAATAATCTAGTCTAACATAACAAAGAGCTTTGTACGCAATATGAGCACTTTTCTTTCTTTGATATAGCTTTGTTAAATACTACAACTTGGAGGAGGTTGCAGAGTAGCAACATCAAGAAGACTTACCAAGTTCCTTTGATGATGATACTGAAAGTGACGATGACGCAAATGTCTTGGAAGTTGGGCAAGGCGTTATCATAGAGGAAGTAGATGAATTCAATGAGAAGGGTGAAATTAGATAGCCCAAGCTTCACTATAAGCATTCGAAGGACAGCTCTATACATTACATCTAGGGAGCTAGCTTCAAAGTAGTTGAAAGAAATAGTGTCTCAGCTCTAGATGATAAGAACGAATGGGAGATTGAAGGAGAGGAAGAAAAGGGCTGATCAATTATAATGATATTAGCTTTATATAGTCTGCGAATTCAACTTTGAGGACGACCGATCTGATATCCTTGATTAGATCAGATAGTGCTTGTAAAAGGACCAAATATGGAGGCAAGATAAGTCCAAACCCACTTCTTAAGTTGATGACGAGCCAAATACAAATGACTACTTCTAATGCTTGAATGACAAATTCAACTCTTCCTTCTTTGGCAACACCAATAACAATGAAGGTGCAAAGTTAAAGAATCAACTCAGCATAAAAAATTCTCACCAGGAGAGAAAGAAAAGTCTGAATATGTGGCCAACCTAGAGGCTAACTTACAACCACATGAATTCGGCTATTCATAGTTAAGGAGAAAAGACAAGTAGCAGCCCTTCAAAGAAAACCTTCAGTACTCTTAATCTATCTGCAAGCTTGCTTCACTATGTTCCGAGGCTAAGGTCTTCAGAGCTTTGCAAAGATGAGATTCCCTCACTTATATAGCCTCCAATAAATTATCTTAACTTTGAATATTTCATGATTTTTAGGAGGCGATATTGAATGAGAAAGGAGATTTAAGCTGTAGCTTTTTATTTATGGGAGTTCAAGAGAAACTCAGCAACTGCTGTTCAAGAGAACAGGGATTCACCTCAACTGAGAAGAAACCCTTAATCGACTGCCAGCAAGAGTATTTAATCTAGTTTGGACAAGTGGCAGCAAGCCTATAAAAGAGCTTATGAAAAAGGATCTATTACTGAATTGATAAATAACTAAAGTATTCTGAGTAAGTCTAGCAACCAGCAAAAGTATTCTATCACAGTATTTTAAGATCCGTTATTTAAATCTAAAAAGAAGAAGAAGAGAACCCCAAAGAAAAAGACTCTTTCTGAAAGTATAAGTGGTGAATAACTAATTCAGGACGCACTAGAGGAGATTGAAGCAACTGATCAGAAGCGTCCCTATAATAACCTATAACTATAAAAGAACCTAAGTTATCCTTGTGTATCAAATGTACCTTATTAACTTATGAAAAGTTAAGAAGCCACAGAGATCGACTCCCAAGAATGATGAGCTCTGTCGTGGGGAAAGTAATTTTCCTCTTCTTCGCTCAAGTTCATACTTCTTAGGATGCTTTCTCTCTCAATAGCTTCTTATACATTATATCAATAGAAAAACAATAAACCCTTAGGAAAGCAAGTGCATAATCAGATAACCTTAGAAGAAAGCTTAACTATAAACTAATTACTATGTGAGAAACACTATGAACTATATTTTAAGCTATTTAAGTAAGCTATTGTTTTTTGAATGAACTGATAATTATGAGATTGAGATGAGAGGCTCCTATTTTCAGAGGATAGAGCTATGAGCGGAGAAGAAGATGGAGTATCTATGCCACAGTTTAAACAGCTAAAGCCAGTATCTTAATAACTTAAACTAAGTCTCTCGAACCCTGATTCAGTTTTCTACTGCCAAAAAGAAAAGAGAGCACCATTTTAAAGAGAAGTTACCAGCCTTATTAGAGAAGGATGAAGAAGATGAGAGTAGCTTCTAATTTTCACAAGATAAATTCAAACTGTGCTTAACCAGAGCTGTAAACTAAGGAAAGACCTCTATTAATTTTCCATTCATGAAAGCTATAATTAAAGATATTGATGATGATAATTAAATTTTCAAACTACTTACATTATGAAAATTTGATCTCACAATTGCTATGTCAATATATTTTCATAATGAAATTGATAAATAATTTTAATAAGATCTAGATTGCTCTAATTTCATATTGCTACCATTGAGTTTTAAGCAGTCCTGAAGCCATTTGTCACAACAGTGGCGTTCATCTATCCATTTAGCATTGACTCTCTTGTACCACTGAAGTTATGAAGCCTACTCAAATTTTACTACCTGAGACTTGATTTTTCGTGGCCATCTTTGATATTCTTAAACTCCATCTATAATTAAGAGTTCATGATAGAGTCAGATCTTAGCACTTATATTCTGTCACTGTAAGTTGAATCCGCTCTCCTATTATTCAAAGATTTCTTCCTCTGAAAGTTAAGTTTTGAATTGTTCCAATTTTATCCAATGAGACTTTCTGTTGGTTAAAGCAAGCTCTGGTCATCTCTTTCATATAGTCTGTTACTATAGTTCCAATTTAATTATATTAAATCTATTTAATGAGTTCACCAAGAGCTGAGACTCAGTTATATTATGGGGCTAGCTTAAATCCGCATATCTTCCAAATATAGGCTTCTTTAAGATAGTTTTCTAAGTGGCCAATTCCTATTTGCGGGCTTATTAATCTAATTCCATATCTAGTGGCTGTTAATTTTACTTTGCAAGGATGGCCTATTTCTATTCCTCTATATTGATTTGAGCCATCTAGCAAAAGTTTTTAAGTCCTCTGAGCTGATCTTTACACTGGCGAGTGAGTCGCTCTACAACTTATTCCTATTTTAATGCCCCAAAAATAGAGGTGAAATCTTCGCACAGATTAATAGCAGATATATGCATCACTACTTCACACCCATCAAGTCTCTTATACAAACTGAATACTATAAATAAATTATCAAAGAAGAAAGAAGTTACTTCTGAAGAAAAGGACGCTCTAAGATTCTTTCTTAGAGATGTTAGGGAAATTTAGAGTAGAATCTATCATGTAAAACTATTCTTCTTGCTCAAAGTAATTGTAATACATTTAGAAATTAAAAATCACATTCTTTATTAAATTTAAAATAAAGGAAATATATTTTGGTTCTTGTTGATTTAAGAGATTTATTTATGAAATAAATTTCTCGCCTAAGGATTTGAAAAATTATAAGCAAAAATTAATTTAATTCTCAACAGCATAATAATTTATTTAAAGTGATAAGAGATTAGATTCTAAAAATCTTGTAACTCTGTTGCCTTATTTTTCTTATTCTTTGAGCTAAAATAAATTTAGATTATTCAATATGTGGTCTTCACTTACTTTAATTGCAAGTTATAAAGATAAAGATTTTATCCTTCAAAGAAATGTTTGATTTCTAAATTCTTGATTGATGAATTCCATAATTTATGCATCTCAAGCATTCTTAAACTCTATCAATTTATTATGAGACAAATTGTTATAAAGTTACCTTTTTAACTACATAGAAAGAGGCATCAATAGGAGTCCTAGCTATCAACACAGGTGAGGTTTTTGTTTTCAAAAGCCTCTCATTGATTATACTCAAGGCTTAATTTGTCGTTGAGTAAATCTCAAATTCTATATTTTCAAAAATTATAGTCTTAAAAAAAACGCTTACAATTTTTGCTATAAAGTTTTTATCCATCAACGTGTTTGATAGGGTCTATTTTCATAAACTCTTCTATTATCTGTCTTTAAATATCTGGAACCTCTAAGAATAGTGCCTGTGAGTTGTAGTAAGACTAATTTTCCTACTCTTTTTATTTACTATTTGTAATCTACGCAGTCTTAAACCTCATTAAACATTTTAGAATATGATGAATGTGAAATAATTATGGTTATCAAAAGCAGAGAAGAACTCCAATTCTGTTCTATTCTAATGCAATAAGTCTTTGCCAGCACCACTACTACCTATCTTTTCTGTTTAAAACCTCTTTGCATCTTTAGCTTTCTTTGCACTTGCGCTCTATTTAACGGCCAATATCAATTGCAATTAGGCCTGTTCATCTTAATTATTGTCATTTTAGTACTCAGTTCCTGGCCGTTGGCCTTTTTATTTAAAGCTTAAGTCATCTTCAAGTCTGATGTTTTAGGTAGAGTTACTTTAGTCCAGGGACGAATTATCGATTTCATAATGAGCACTAAAACGATTTGATTAGCTAGTTGCAGAGAATCTTTAGCCATCCTTCCAGTCCTCTTCTTGAGATATTTTCAAGTAAAGTTAGAATAAAAATTAGAATATAAAAGGAGATTTATCACATGAGAAATAGTCCCAGATGTATTCAAGCTCTCCAACATCTGTATGAAATTCCTTTAATTCGATGAGTTTTCTTGTCCTAATCAAAATGGTTCCATATTTAAACAGCCATATCTTCTCCTGCTTAACCCTTGCATACTCTCTCTTTAGCAGCTTCTTCCACTCATAGGCTTAGAGAGAATCTTAAAAGCCTAAGTGATACTCCACCTAAAGATACTATAGCGTCAAGCCCTGTCTGTTATGCATGATGTGCAAGCGACTGATTCTTTGAACAGCATCTATGGGTATGCTTAAAACACCATCTCTCCTCTGCCATTTGTTTAGGAAAATATATACTTAATTAAGTTGTTCTTGAATAGAAAATCAGCCTGACAAGACTGGTAGAACTAGCTAACACTGTTGCCGCTTGATTTACCACTACCCGAGCTAGAACTGATAAACTGCGTCAGATTAGTTATTTCAATATACAGCTGCTCATTTTTCAAAATAAGATGTATGTTCTTCCATTTCATGTCCTAAATAAGATAATAAATCTGTCCCTTACTTTAGCTAGTAGATAAACATTTTTATCTTCTCTTCTGCTCATAAGTTTCTAAGGATTTTGCATAAGGGATATTTTCTTAAGCTTTTCGACAGTGATATCTGCGTAGCTGAATTCACAGCAGAATTACCAATTGGAAAAATCATTATCAATTTTCAATTGTCATAATTTTTACTATATAATTAATTATCGAGGTAAAGCAATAGAGCGATTTTAGCTTGCTCCTCGTTGCCGTTAGAGTATTTGCTTGTATGCTTTTTCACTATCATATCAAAATAGGTTCTATTTTTAACTCAGCACTAGATTAAAATCTTTACTTCTTCATATTATAAATACTGCTGCTATTTCTATATCTAATAATTACTTGTCAATGAAGTTGAGTGATCTTTGAAATCTGTCGACCATCACACTATCTTTGTCAATTACTCTAACCAAGGCGTATAATTCAGACTTCTCCTCCAGACTTCTGCACATTATGAAAAATGCCTGACTCTCTGAAATAAGTTTAAATAACTATTATCCTACGAAGAAACTACAAAGCCTTTTAGTAGAGAATGCTGATGATTTGTTTTGTTTAGGACTCCATGAAATAAATAGCAGAAAGCAGATTATATTAATTATGGGTCCATTTAATTCATGATTCAAAATATATCCATATTTTACAATAGTTATCTAGAATTAAAGTAATATTCTGAATAAATGTTGTCCAAGTCTTAAATTCTTAGTTTTAATGAAATAAAGTTCGATGTTAAAATTGCATTTACACTCATTTAAATTTCAAAAGGGGTCAATCTTGCCTTCGATTCCACTAACTTTGACTATGAGCTGAAATTTATTATCATAGTCAGACCTCTCATAGGGCTCTTTGCCTTTTCTGCTTTTGATGTAACTTTCTCTGTGTACCTCTCTCTTTTTACTTTCTTTGATTCTGACGAAATTGATTGGAAACTCTCCCTCCTCATAGAACTCTAGCAAAAACATTCTTCTTGCCTTGAGTCCAGGCTTTTATTCTTCCTTCTCTTTATTCTCTTAAATATTTTGTGTTGCATCAGCATCTGTAGCCTTCTTTTTCTTCTTTGGAGGTTTGTCAACATACAAATTTTCTTCAAGCACTGAGAAGAAGCTATTCTGCCTGGGTGAGTGATGCATGGCAGGATCCACTATCCAAACATAGCCAGAGCCAGTGGTTTCAGCAAGTATCACATCCAAAGTGTCCCAAATCTGCAGCATGTCCATATAAGGCTTTTACAACGCAAATCTACTTCTATCAAACATAAGTCTTCGAGTCAGCAACTGCCCCTCACAAAGAGTTAAAACCAAAAGACTTAGTAGTGTTACTTTAAGTGGATGATGAAAGCGTATCATTATTTATTTCTTCACTCTAGAATAATCTTATAGCTTTCATTCATTGAAAGAGGGATTGGCTACTTCTAACTCTCATAAATAAAAGGGAGGAATTAAAATATAGGAAAAATAAATTGAAAATTCAATGGCTTCAGCTCTAAGTAACCTGACTGCTTTGCAAGCTTAAAACCAGTCCGCTCTAGGAGGACTTGCATCCCCAAAGAACCAAGATGATCCAGCCTTCGATGCTAGATTCATAAAGCCCTCTGAGATTCTATTGGTCTGGAACTCTCCCAATCCAAAGCAAGAACTCACTCCTATCATTAATCGTTACATCGAGTATTAAACCTCCCATTTTATGGAAAAATATTGAGGCTAATAACTTTATTATATCTGTATTTAGTTTTTATGTATTATCTTAAATATCCCAAAACGACATGTTTGATCTCTACAATTACTAAGACAGATATTGGGAAGAAGATGAGAAGAATCTGCTAGCAGAGTATGTACTTCAACAATTAACTTTCGCCTGCGATTCTCTTGAACTCTTGGACAACCCTACTTAAGTAGCAAGAATCGTGAATCACTTTGTTGACCTAGCGAGAATAAGAGAAGCTTTAGAAGATTTTGAGTAGACTTATTTCCTCGCTGACCGCTTCCAACAGCTGAGAGAATTCCTAAATGAGCAATTCAGAGAGAAGTAACTGACTAGAGACTAAGTCAGGAAGCTCGTAGACTATGCTAATAAGACAGTTTTCAAGCACCTAGGAGTAATCTAAACAGCTTTCGGGTTTAAAAGAGAGCAGGTCTTTAAGAATATTCAGGTCACTTTGCCAGAGCCGCAGCTGGCAGTTGGAAACTTGCAGACTCAGTGCAAAGAGATCATAGATGAGAAAGCCTTAGAGGATCAGTTAAGAAGTCAAAATGATTTCTATCAGGATGATGGTCAGTAAGACTAGCAACAGGAATAAGAGCAAGAGGATGAGATCGACCCTGAGGATCCTCTCTATGGTCTGGAGCAAAGACTAAGAGGCATGAACTTGGACGAAGAATCCAGGAAAATAATCAAGGAGAAATTGGAGGAGGCCAATACGAGAATCAAAAGCGCACTCGATGATAGATAAAGAAACTTAGACTCAAAGCTTGGAAATCAAGCAGGTGCAGCTCCTAAGAAGAAATGAATAGAATATTAACTTAAAGACGCTTTATTAAAGTTTAATATCACATTCAAATAAGATTTTAATCCTGATAACTTAAACTTAATCATTATTTGAGAGCCGAACAATCTAGCATCACCATGAGAGGTTAGCTTACTTTTTTATCAGTCTTTACTGGATGAGTGAAGTAAAGCTGTATATTTATGAAACCCTCGCATATTTCGCGATCTGTTCATTTTCTATGATAAGCTCAACTTGAACTTCTTCTCCAGGTTGAAGGGCTCTATTCCAAACAGTTTGATAAGAAAACACATGAGCTTGAGTTAAGCTAAGTATATTAGGAATTGCAGGCCAGGGCTTATTAGATTCATTAGTGATCAGCCACTTCAAGCTTGTTACTACCTTGCATCTTCTTGATCGGAATCATGAGTGACTGAAGAGGCCTTGAAGCAAACATCTTGTCCTTGTACTTTAGTTTGATGCTTGAATCTATGTGTTGATCTATGCCTGTTGTCTATTAGTGGTGATGGTACAAGACGATCTTGTCATTATCTTTTAACTCACTGAGGATAGAGTCAACGGCCTAAATGGTAAGATTCTTAGTCATTTGATTGTTAAGAATCTGGCCTGAATTAGCTGCATAACTTTTATGCAGCTAGTTATTGTCAATCTTGGTTTAGTTAGCTCTAGTTTAATTAATGACAGTTGACTGGTCTTGAATGAAGGAATCTATGGTGAGAGTCTTCTCAATCTGTTCTCTTATCAATTTCCTCATATCAGATTCGAAAGTAGCTAATGTATCCCTTCCTTCAGTGGTAGGTTCTTGCAGTTTGAATTCATTCTATATCTTAAAATTTTCACCTTCATGTCCATTTCTCTCCTCCTCTTTGATATTGCTGAGGATAGCTTCGCCAATTTGAAGAGTGTGCATAAACGAATTTGCCAAGAGATCTTTTTATCGCTAAAAATTTATACGCAAATGTTTCAAGAGCAAAATTGAGAGTGAAAATTAAGTTTAATTCAAGTGATGTTTCTTAAATCTAATCAAGCTTTCTACTATCATAAAGTATTTCTTAATTTTACTATATGGGTGCTCAATCTTTTAAATTTGGCTGACAGGCTCCTCAATTTCTATTAGTTTCGCTTCAGCTAGTTTGTTGCTTCCTCGATGTAAGAGATTTACATTAAACTGCTTGAGTTGCCTTGCTCTCTATAGTCTATATTGCTCAGCCTCCTCAAAGTCCTCATCTTCACTCAAAGTTATTTGCTCATTTTCACTGTCGTAGTAGGCAAATTAATACTACTGAGACTGCAATAAATAACCCAACTTAAATTTTAAAATCTAATTGAGAATCAAAGCTTGCAAGCAATTCACTCTTGTTCTAAAGTTTATGGACTTCTTAAGGAGTGTAGCTTCCATTCTATATCAATGAATGAATTCTATCCTTTTAAAGTAGTATTTTACTTACTTGTCTTTGGATGAAGATGTGTGAGTTTGCTGAAAGATCAAAGCGAGAGTCATTAGCTATTAGATTAAGCATGTCTGCCTTGGATTAGGGAATGCTTATTGCTTCAATCTAAAAGTTCTTAAGGCTTAATTTCATCTTTAAAGTGTAGGTCTGTTTCTAAGATAGGTTTCTATCCCTGATGGATTTATTAATTCTAAAATTTTCTAACAAAATTATAATAGAATGTAATTTCTTACCATTTGACACTATTATAGATTTAGCGTTGATTTAGCGAAATTTTTTTAAAAATTTATTACCAGTACTTATAGTTAAGTTTTTATTGATGAGATCCCTACTGTAGTTCTTCATGCTCCTTGGCTGTTGAAAAGTGGTATTTTTGCGCCATCTAGGGCTCATTGGATAGCGCTTGCAAAGTTAGGAAGACTTTATCCTGTGCGTTGACCCTCTATCTGCTTTCCTGATGGAGTTAACTGGACTTTAATGTGGCAGGTGCCAATTGTTCATAAATGTAACCTCCTAATTAAGTCAGCCTCACAAATTGAGGATTAAGCCAGAGTCAACAGGATCTTTTTTCCTCGCCTTTAAATGAGCTTTCATTTGATACCATATTGTTAGGGTTTAGAAATAAAAAATAATTTAATTTAGAGAGTTTATTTAAAATTATTCATACTAAAAAACAATTAAATATTGACTTTGGATTTGCTAAAAAAAAAAAAAAACTAAAATTATTTGAACTATAATTGAAGAAAAAAAGAATTTTTAGAGATGGAGTTGATAATATCTGAGAAACAGAATGGTTTTTAGAAATTATTTAAAGTTTGAAATGGTTTATCATAATTTTAAGACGTTATAAATCACACTTTTTAATTAATTAGTTAATCATAATCGCTAATTAAAAAACCACTGATCTGGGGAGGGGTTCGAACATCCGTCCTCCAATCATAAATCAGACTCAATAGTAGGAATACCATTGAGCGGGGCGGAGTCTGATTTATGATTGGAGGACGGATGTTCGAACCCCTCCCCAGATCAGTGGTTTTTTAATTAGCGATTATGATTAACTAATTAATTAAAAAGTGTGATTTATAACGTCTTAAAATTATGATAAACCATTTCAAACTTTAAATAATTTCTAAAAACCATTCTGTTTCTCAGATATTATCAACTCCATCTCTAAAAATTCTTTTTTTCTTCAATTATAGTTCAAATAATTTTAGTTTTTTTTATTTTTTAGCAAATCCAAAGTCAATCAGCTTTACATTGTTTTTTTAGTATGAAATAATTTTTAAATAAAGCATCTCTAAATTCAAATTATTTTTTTATTATCTAAACCCTAACAATATGGGTATCAAATGAAAGCTCATTTAAAGGCGAGGAAAAAAGATCCTGTTGACTCTGGCTTAATCCTCAATTTGTGAGGCTGACTTAATTAGGAGGTTACATTTATGAACAATTGGCACCTGCCACATTAAAGTCCAGTTAACTTCCATCAGGAAAGCAAAATAGAGGGTCAACGCACAGGATAAAGTCTTCCTAACTTTGCAAGCGCTACCCAAATGAGCCCTAGATGGGGGCAAAAATACCATTTTTTCAACAGCCAAGGAGCATGAAGAACTACAGTAGGGATCTCATCAATAAAAACTTAACTATAAGTACTGGTAATAAATTTTTAAAAAAATTTCGCTAAATCAACGCTAAATCTATAATATTAGTGAAATAAAATTAAGTAGGTCTGATTATAGAATACTTTTGAGTTTAATTATAGTTGTTTAATGAGTTCACACGTTCTTACAAAATCAGCTATGCCTCTGGCAAAACCCTCAGCTTATGGAGTGGATGGATCAGGGCGTGACTCTTACATTAACCAAGATAATGGTGGACTCTATAAGGCTTACGAGCCTGCTTATGCTCCCGATACTGGAACTTTTTGGATTTATTCAGCCAACAGCAGACAAATGAGAAACGGCTTTGCCACTATTGAGAGCAAGAGGCAGCAGTATTTTTCTAACGGAACAGGAAGAGATGCATACATATGGTAAGTTTATGGATATCTATATGGACTGTAAACCTTAATTTCAAAGCCGCTAAGAAATTTTCATACTTTATCCCTTATTCTCTTTACTCATAATTTTCTTATAGTCGAGGAAACGGAGGATTCTATCCTCAAGAAAGTATAGCAGCTTACAAGTAGAACTATGTGACGTAGCTTCGCAGCTATGGTAGGCCCACCACCCCATCAGACTACTGCCGACCATCCTCCTCCTACTAAGCGCGTATGAGATCTACTATATCTACATGGGGCGGGGTTAAAAAGCCAGATCCCTACATGCAGTCTCAAAGTTTTTTCTTGAAAGACAAAGCATCAATCCTCTCTAATTAGAGGATGAGAGACGATCAAAACAAGTCAGTAGATAGACTTGCCAAGCCCAGGCGAGTTCAGCCTAAATTCCCCTCCAGCCGCACTGGCTACACTAAAGGAGATGAAAGCTTCAGTAGATAGTACACTCAAGAGTCTTCAAAAAGCTACCAACTCAATAAGTCTATACTTTGAATGTTGATATAGACACATTTTATAACAAAAAAGAGATAGAGCTGTTTTAAATGGCAGTTCAAGATTAAATTTGGATTCACTTCAATCAATAAACATAAGGATATGTGATATCATAATCTGTGAATAAGAAATATTTGTGGATATTTGTGAATAAACTGAGTTATAGTTTGGCGTGGTGAGTGGAAGGTTTATAATAATAATAATTAAGGGAATTAAAGGGCCCCCGGCATAGATAGGATAGGCCGTGACGTCAATGATATTGCTGTGACGCACTTATCTGACGCACACAAACCTACCAGCCGAATAGGGATATTAAACACGTGGCACCCCAGCCACCTCACACTCTGAGCAGAAGCCCCCGGCTTCTGCAGACCATCCAAAAAAACCTAAAAGGAGAAAAAAAATCCGGTAGCTTCGGACCGGGAGCAAGTCGCTGCTCCGTAGCGTCTGGCTTCGCTGTCCAACTGCATGACTGAGTGTTTGCCCATAGATCTCATCCCTCCACGCCTAACAGGATTCAGGAGGGTGAGTGGGAACCACTCACCTTTTGATATCTCTCCAGTGAGCAGCTCACCACCTTCCCCAGGGCTTCGCTGCCATTATCCCTTGCCTCTTTTAAGCACTCACCCACCAGCCAATGGATTACCAAACCAGAAAGCCTTCAGGGAAAGGGCGACCGGTGCCTAGTGCCGGTGGTGTGCGTCCTGAATTTTAACTTTCTAATTTAATAATGTGGAAGGTTTAATTACTTTTTTGTTCTCCAAGGCCAGAGGGTGCAAACCCAAATTATTATTAATTAATATAGTATAAATATCTCAAAGCAAAAAGGGACAGAAAAATACACCCATATTAACTTAGTCATAGCCCTTCAATAACATGGAAAAAGAAAAGAAACATAACTATTGATTTTTAACTTATTTAGGTTTAAACACATTACGATAATCATAAAGTACTAGAGATAGATAGGCTTTGGTAACCAAACGACTACAAGATTCGACATCGACCCTGAGTCTTTGGTGATTGATTTGAAGCATCGCATCTTCGCTCGTATTGGGTACGAGGTGAAGTATCAGCAACTGCAAGTCAACTTCCATGGAGTGATGGAGTCAATGAGCGATGAGTGCTCTCTCTCCTTCTATAATATAAAAGACAACTCAATCATTTAGCTAGAGAATACATTTTTATAGAAGCAGTTTCTTAAGTATAAATATTATCTTATTAAAAGAATCTCTAGACCTAGGTATCTGAAAGTGAGGTGAGTAACAGCAAACATTTATCATAATAAGTTCATGTCTAATAAACCTTAATATGGTTACAAAATAATCCACATCTTGAATAAATCTAGTAAAACAGAATATTATAGTTTAGTTGACGTGTGTAGTAAATAAAGCAGAATGTTCAGAAGCTTTCTAACGCACAAAATGCAAAATACATGCAAAGACTGGGAATCGTTCACATGAAGAACAACATCAACTCCTTAAACTTGCAAAATGATCATCAAAGAGACAAGCTAGTTATTGACGAGCTTTGCAATTAATTCTAACTTTTATGGGAAAGGTTTCCCATAGTAAATATTTCATGAATGTGCTGATGAAGGGATGTTCACTCGAAGAGTTTAAGAAGGCTACTAAGGAACTTCTAAACACAGGCGAAGAAGAAGAGAGGAAGAGAAGTGACGAAAAGAAAGCTGATTTTGACCAGGATTTTGACTACGCCACTATAGGAACCAAGGGCTGGAACACCATTCACAAAGCCTGCTAAGTTGGTAACTCAGAAGTAGTTGAGTATCTACTCAGCAAAAAGTAAGCTTCTAATTAACTAATCATCCTAACTTTCTGATAGGCGAGTGAATCCAAATCTTCAAGGTATGCAGAACTATTAATTGTGTATCAGCAAATGCTATTTTATGTAATTGAACTGGACTCCACTTGAAATATCAGTGCAGATGGGCTTCTCTCAAATCGTGAATATGCTGCTTGAAGACAAGAGGATAAAGATAAACTCAATTAATGCTGAAGAAAGAGGTAGTGTTCTGCATATGGCTTGCAAGAGCGGCTATCTTCCAGTTTGTCAAATCTTGCTCCTCAACGGAATTGATTACAGTCTCAAAGATAAGGATGGTTTAACGGCCAAGCAGGTGACTGGCAATCAACAAATCAAAGTTCTAATTGAAAAGTATGAGAAATAGGCTGAGAGCGCCAACTAAAATTCTTAGAAACAAGTCCTTCACTATGACGAGATCAAAGAAGAGGACGAGGAAGATGAAGACTTGAACTTTTAAGATGCTAGCGATGGAACTATTAAAAACATACTAAGACAACAGAAGACGCAGCTTGAACTTTCTATGGATGGAGGTAGAGAGCAAAGTCCCAGCCCCAGATCTAATGAGGATGTCTTTTTAAATACCTTAAATGACATCTACTTCCCCACAGCATATCTCTTCTCCCCTAACTCAAGAGGATTTGCTTTTTGGTAAGCTCGTAGACAATACAGGCAAGACAAAAGAACATTCTAGTTTATTCTAGAATAAAATGCGATTATAGTGTGCTTATAAATTTTGATTTTTGTAATTTAAGAATCAATTTAATAAAAAGAACGACCGATGACCAGATTCATCAAGGCTTTCAATTAAAAGCAGATCTCCCCTAAGTCTTCTATGGCAACTGAACAAGTCGAACAACAGCAGCGCTCCCCAAAGCCCTCTGATGTAATAAGTCTAGTCCCATAACCAACTCCTGTGAGATCACTAACTTTGAAAGAGATGATACAGTTCCCGTTGAATCTATTGATGCACTAGAGACCTTACTAGGCATCCTTAAATAGTGCTCCAATCCTTATGATTGTCTTTTCCCTCTTAAGAAAATCAAGGGCAAGCTTTACAAAGTACACAGACTCAAACTCAGCAGTTACTCTCGCTACATCTATATTAACCCTATCGAGGGAGTACTAATAAGCTACAACTCCTCTAACAAGTTCCCTCTAAATCCAAACTACATCATGAAGTTGAATGAAATAACAGAGTTGAGAATCTTGTAAGACAGCGGCTGGTATCAAAAGAAGGGAATGTACTATTTCCAAGTAAGGACAGGCCAGAGAACCTTTCCATATTCTATCTCAACAACTTGGACTTAGTACAGTTCTGGATTAATGAAATCCATGAAAGCAAGCAATTCTACGGATGGTTGCAGTCAATCGTTGATAGAAGATATTCCTCCAGCTGCAGCGACATTTATGAGTGCCATCATGAAAACAATCAGAAGTATATGGAGTTAGCAGATGAGCTCATCAACTATATCCTAAACATCTCAATTCCAGAGGTTGACATAGATCTCTATCACATCAATCTTAATGTGTCTGCTCAAGAGTTTGCAAAGCGTAAAGCTCAGGAATATAAGCAAGCTTTCACAGGAAAACTATCAGAGGGGGCAAGCTCTTCATCACAGCATATCACTGATCATATGTTCAAGACACCATCGGTCGGCGATCTCTCAGATGATGGCACTAATCTCTCGTCTCCTTCAAACATCAAACAAAAGACCACTAAGTCAGCCATGATTTTTAAGTTGTGGATGTATTTTAAAAAGGGCCATTATCGAGAATTTAAAAATTAGAAGTATAAGCAAAGCAAAGTTATTTTTAAGGATAGCAATCCAAACTCTCAACAACGAGGTTGTTTACCAATTTGATGGAGATCAAAAGAAAGACAACGCTGCTGCTTTATTATAAAAGCATTTGAGCGAAATGATGGAGATCCAAAAAGAATAGAATCTGGAGACCGATGACTCAGATCACTAAAGCCTCGCTTCAGGTTCTAATAGAATAACAACTCTACTCACTGATAAAACTCCTTTACCAATCACTCAAAGACAGCAATTATCCAAGTCAACTCATTTACAGCCTCGACCCAAGAATAACTTGATAGATGACGGTGACTCAGGTGTCAGCTACTCTTCATTCTAACTCATTGAGATTCTCGGACAAGGAACTTTTGGTAAGGTCTTCAAAGTTAAAAAGAAGGACGAGCCTGAGTCTGACGAATTCGCTATGAAGGTACTCAAGAAAGCCTTTCTGGTGAAAAATAATCACCTTAGATATGCTATCACAGAAGCCAACATCCTCAAGCTTTCTTCTCATCCGTTTGTGATCAAGCTTCATTATTCCTTCTAAACTCCTGAGAATCTCTACATGATATTGGACTACTGCCCAGGTGGAGATTTGGCCTTCCACTTAAATAAGAGGCAAATCTTTGATGAGAGCGAGGCTAAGTTCTTTATCGCTGAGGTGATTCTTGCCATGGAGTATATCCATTCGCTCAATATCATCTACAGAGATCTCAAGCCAGAGAACATTTTGATAGACAAATACGGTCATGTGAAGCTAGCAGATTTCGGACTTGCGAAAGAAGGCGTAAATGATAAGTAGAACGCTAAGAGTTTCTGCGGCAGTCCTGCATATCTGGCTCCCGAGATGCTTCAAAATAAAGGAGTAGGAAAGGCAGCAGATATTTATCAGATTGGAGCAGTCCTCTACGAACTTCTGGTTGGCTTCCCTCCTTACTACACAGAGAACATCAAGAAGCTGTATGAGAACATCAAAGCTGCTAAGCTTCAGATTCCTAACTACATCTCCGCGCCTGCCAAGGACTTGTTATAGAAGCTTCTGAATAAGAATCCGAAGTAGCGCATAGGAGTAGTGGACAAATTGGAAATCAAGAGACACCCCTTCTTCAAGGGAATAGATTGGAACAAACTCATGGCCAGAGAAATCGACCCACCCATCATACTCACTATGGATGAGGAGTCCGAAAATGAGGAGCTGGCTTATCTCAAGCAGATGTAAAAATTTAACTCAGGTTACTATTTGTAAGGGAGTAAGGAAGGTAAATAGTTTTAAAGTGAGAGGGAGGGGGTTGATGAAAATGATAAACATTGTGAGTAAGGGAAGGGGTGTGAATGCTGTTGGGAAATAAAGGGCATAAAGTAGTCTTTTAAGCTTAAAATACATAATCATTTAAAATATGAGATTGAGAAGAACAAGTTCAGAGATGTTGACTATGGCAGAGACAACTAGACTCTAAATAGAGTTAAGCAGTTTACCTTCATCAGGAATTGAAGAGAAGACACGCCAAAGCAACTCATTAAATCTCATGGATATTTATCATTGAGAAGATCCAATCCTTAAAAATATTATTTCTATTATTTAAAGCTTTTAAGAATTGAGTAGTTAATTTTACATTTCATTATATCGTTTAATTGCTCTAAGCTTCTCACCTCATTCAAGCTAAAATATTTTAAGGAATTTGATTAAATCTCTTGTCTGAGTGGGCAGTTTGGGCGGAATATTATATTTTAAATTTATTTTTATTGTCTGGGCTCTATTATAATCTCTTGAAATATAAAATGCAGAACTCAAAGACTTAGCCAGCCGCCAACACTACCGCTTAAAAACCAACATAAAGGCAGGGACAACAACCACCACTACTCCTGCAACTGGAGGCGCTACTACAACTAATACAGGAGCAGCCACAAACACCTAGCAAAAACCAGCTACAACTACTACCACAGCAACTACTGGTAGCAATATAGCTCAAACCAACATACAAGGAGGACAGAATGCAGGCACTGCTAATCAGAAGTAGCCTACCACTTAAACTTAAGCCACAGGAGGTGTATCTTAATAGGCTAATTTAATTACTTCACATGTAACTTATTGTTCTACAAATATTCAATGAATACTGGAGCAGCCACGAATAATACAGTCACAGCCAATACTTCTGGCTAGCAAACCAATTAGTAAGCCACTACCAATCAGGCAAAACTACTGTTGGGGGAACTACTCAGCCTATCACTAATCCTTAATAGACTAACCCCGCTACTTAAAACTAGACCGCTCAGAAGCAGCCTACTACAACTGGTACCACAACCAACGCAACTACTAATCCTACAGGATAGTAGCCAGTTAAGCAAGGAACCGCTACTACTGTTACTACTGGAGGTACAGCTACTGCACCTGCAGGCACTGCAACTTAACCAGCCAAGCAAGGAACAACTACTACTGCAACGACAGGAGCTGCCACTACTGGTGCGGGTGCATAATAACAGCAACCAGCTAAACCAAAGACTGAGTAGGAGCAGTTGCTTGAGCTCAAAACAGAAGTGAATACCTTGATTGCTGATTATAACAAAAAGATGGATGATTACGAGTATCTGAGATCCAGAGAGGAAGAGCAGGCCAAAAAGGATGAACTTGCTATAATCAGTGAACTTTCTCAAGAGATCGTCTCTGATGAGCAGTAGAAGATTCAAGAGCAAAAGAAGTAGGTTATCCTCAAGCGCTCAGATGTAGTCATGAAGAAACTTACAGGGCAAGTGATTGAATAGCAGCAAGAGAAAGAATAGAAGGCTGTGGTAGATGCCTTCTCTGTCTAATTCAAGAAGGAGTATACCTAGAATCAAGCAACTCTTAAATAGCTTCAAGAGGAAGTTCCCAAGCTCAGAAATACCTACATTTAGCAAAAGAAAAATCTTGGAAACTTAGAGACTAGACAAGAAAGAGAATGAGGCACTGATTTAAGGGAGAAAGGAGTATCTTTTTTCTTAAGAGAAGGCAATTTAAGATCTCAAAGCTAAGGTTTAAAAGTTAGAGACCTTCAACTCTTAAGTTACCAAAACTATGGCTTCAAATACCGATGGGAAGGTGACAAGACCTTAGGTTGAGCAGCTAAAGTAGGAGCTCAATTAGATTTTGGGTGCTTAACCTTCGACTTAAGCCAATATGATGGGAAAGCTGAGTCTCTACTTCGTAAGAGCTATCGATAGAGAAAGATAGGAGCAAATTCGTATTGCAGAGGGAGCGTTGAAAAACTACTTTAAAAGCTGAGCAGGATTAGCTGACAAAAGTTTCTGAATGAGTTGAAGTAAATAGACACTCAGCTTCCAAAGTTGTAGGATGAATGTTTGAAAGAAGACATGCTCGTTAGGTAGAGACAAGAAAAGCTAGATCTCACTAGAAGAGAACTCCTCACTTTGAAAGAAAAGGCCATTCCACAAGCTCAAATGAGCCTCAACTAAATATAGTATGAGCTCGAGTCCGTTTCACAACCAGTTGAGCAAATAGTAGATGTAATTGAGTCAGCAGAGGAGGAGGAATAGGAGGTTGAATAAATTGAAGAAAATACCATTGAAGACCCAATTGAGAGGTAAAAACAGAAGATATTATAAGAACAGCAACACTAATTGGAAATGTCAAGTGAGTAATCTTTATACAACAGAATGAAACCCTCATCTCGAGTAAGAACTAAAATTTATTTTCGATAATAAAATTGAAATGGATGAATTTGTTTGTTTATCTAGTGTTGCAGAATCAATCAGCTGACGATATTCTTCAAAGCTCTTTGAATTTTATAATAGATGTATTTTAGATAAAAGAGTTAGTTTATTTTGAACACAAGAAGAACTGGTTTGTTATAACTTGGAGCTTCATCGCTCTATTCACTTGTCTACTCGTACATGTTGATGCTTAATTATAAATTTAATATTAAAGTGGATGGCTAAGAATAGAGACCTTATCGTGGATGCCAGACTAGCTCTTAACATTTGATTTTCATCAGTCTTAAGTTCTCGCAAGTACACCTGAATTTATTAAATAAAAAAGATTCTCTTCATTCACAAGTCTAAATAAAAGACTTCTTTTTCTTTAAGTTAATTTTCAAGAATACTGCCTTTTTGTTGATCTAAGCTACAATTTGGAAATCGCTTTGTTATAGAATTATATAATTATAAAGAAAATGATGCATTCTAAGAACGTAATGAGACGAACTTTCTCAGCTCAAGGTATTTACAAACTCAAACTTCCAAAATCAATCTGATCTTAATACCTATACTTTAGCCTCTCGCAAATTATTAAATAAAAGTACACCATATGTATTTTAAATTCCCTGAGAACACTGTGGCAGGAATCTATAAGAGAGCAGTCGCAGAGAATCAATACATGGATGCTGTGCGATTTGGAACTCAAAAGTTCAACTGGACTGTCAAAGAGATGGATGTATGCCCACTTCATTATTATCAAGCTTATCTTAACTTATACTTAGAGATACTCCTCTGCCTTTGCTCACAAATTTATAAAATATGTATACAAATTAAATATAGCTCATGGGTTAGTTGAGAGTGGATATCAAAAGGGAGACAAACTTGTTCTCTGGGCAGACCAAACTCATGCTGCTGAAATCCTCGTCGCTCAAGTAAATATTCTTCTTCTCCTAATGAAAAGTTTGCATAAATTTTACTACGAAAATTATAATGAGATTATTAGCTCGGAGCAATTAAGGCAGGAGTTTCCTTGGTAACCTTTGACGAAAAAGATAACCTCGATGCACTTCAGCATGCACTCTCAAATTCAGATGCTAGAGGACTTGTGTTCTCACCTTAAACTGTAATCGCACAAGACGATGGACATGGACATCAAGTGACTCGCAACACTTTCCTCCACAAGCTCATGCCAGAGCTTCACGGTCTTTACCCAGGTGATGAACTTAATCTCAAGGCTTTCCCTCATCTTAAGTAAATCGTGCAACTTGGTCATGTCAGCATTCGTGGAGTCGTCAAGTACAAAGATGCTATGGTATACGCTAACCCTGCTCTTTCTACTTTCTAAATCCCAGAGAACTCTGCTGATGATCTTGCTTTCGTCTCCTACAAGGATGGCAAAAGAGTTTCCGCATACTCTAATGGAGAGCTTGCTCAATAAGCTCAGAGACTTTGGTCTGAGCATTTCTCTCATTCAGCTGACAGCAATCCAGTTTTCTTCAGCTTAAACCTTGAGACTCCTCTTGCCTTGACATCTTTCATCGCAAATAACGCTAATCTGCAAAAGGTATATGTACCCGCTTCTTTCAATGTCAACAAAATCATTGAGAGCATAAAGGTACAGCAATCCACAACTTTGGTTTGCGATGCTGACCTATATACTCTTCAGCCTCCTAAGGAAAGAGCTCAAGAATTTGAGGCCAATACTGCAACCATCAATAAAACCGTCATTTCCTCAGATGATGCAAAGCACCCAGGAAAATCCGCACTCTACAAGGGTGATCAGTTGTTGTTGATCCTTACAGGCTGTGAAGCAAACTTTGCATTCTCGCATCAAGCAGAAAAATGCACGAAAACTCAAGTGAGTTATTCATTATTTAAAACAAGCATTCATTTTCAATAATTATTCTGCTTACTTTAGAATGCAGAATGAAGGATGATCAATAATTTGTGAAAATTCTATATTTAGCCTTAATTCATATTTATCCGCTTTATGAGCAATATGTGCTAGATATAATTATTATTTTCAGAAAACTGTTTATCTAATGTAATCTTCATAATTTTAGTTACCCTAATCAGAGTTTCTTTTTCTTCTTTCTGGATTGCTTTTATTTTACTCCTTTTTCCGGGTCTTACCTATTGAAATCTTCAAAATCCTCTGCCTATAAATAATCCTTAGAGGTTCAATTGTTTAAGAGTATCGTCTAAGTTCATGCTTCTGGAAGTTTAATTCAAATCCATTCCAGATCTGTGGGATCGCTCCTATCCCTCAAATTTGAAATCCACTTTTTTCTCTTCCTCCTCTTCTGAATCCTCTGCTTGAATGTTATTGTTTAAGGTTTTTCTTTTAGAAGTCTTTTTGCCTCTCTAAGTAGATGGCTTATAATAACTTATTAATTTTTAAAATAAGAGCTGAATATTTTGTCCAACCTTTATTTGGTACTGCTGTTGTTTATTTTCCTCTAGGTCCCCAATAGATTCGTTATTACCTCCATTTTGGCAGTTTTTATTTGTTTTGTCATTTCGGGTAGGTGAGAACAAGAGGAAGTTTGACTTTGTTTGATTGTAATCATGAGTCTGCCCTGAGAAGAATTCTTCAAGATTGGCGTTTGAAATAATTGACTAGGGAAAAGGTTATTGCTGCTAAATAGTTTAATCATTAGTGAGTGGCATAGACGAGTTAGACTTCACTTATCTAGTTGCCATGAACTAGGTATTGCTAATAAAGAATATATCGGGTAAATATTGTATGTGCTTGGATTTTATTTAGGCTTCGACTTAAGGGAAGCCAATGAGTTCTACTGATCATCGCTATTTTTACTTGCCAAGACTCGCTTTTTATTCGGCTTGAGAGAATATGGCTCGTCAGCGTTTCTCTCTCTTCTCTAATGCTTTTCACCCTCTTGAAGTTTCTTCTTCTACTTAAGTTAATCCTTTTATTTTAATTAAAGATTACATGAAAATGATTATAGCATAGCGATAATATCCTTGATATCGTTGAGAGCTTTCTCAAACTCTTGAATCTATTTATCATAAATTTCTAAGCCATCGCTTTACTTTTCTTCTTCTAGAACCTCTTTTTCTTCTTCCTCCTCCTCATTTTGCTAATTCCAATCTATACATACTTAGACTCTAAAATATTATATTTTTAATATCTTTATCTGGGTTTTGGTATTTTTCTTATTTTTTATTTATCTCTCTTAGTGAATTAGTTTCGATGCCTTCTGATTATTTCTTGACCGTTTTCACTAGTAAATTACTTTAAATTTAAAATGATCTTAATCTAGTGAGTTTTTTCTGTGAAACTGTTTTATGGCCTTTCTTTGATTTCCTCTTTTGGCGCTTTAATTGCTTATCTTTCCTCTGGCTTTCTCTCCTCAGGTTAATTGGAAGAGAGTTCTTAAATCCTCTAAGATTGCTTCTTCTTTTGAATCTTCCTATTTTAGCTTTCATATCTCCTTAAAATGTCCATCTCTCTCTTTATTTGCTGCTCTGAATATCCCATCTCTCTATATATTTATATTTAGCTGTTTTCTCGCTACAGCTACTAGTTTTATTCATTGGTTTAATCGCTTATTGGAGGAGCACTCACTACCTCTATGGGCTAAACTTCATTCAAAGGAAGTGAGACAACTGGAATTACGTTATCTTAGGCTAAGTTAGTGGAGTTGTGATGGGGCTAGTTTGCAGTTCTGAAAGTGCTTTGACTCCTAGCAGGCTGTCTATTCCTGTTCAGTTAATTCAGTCTACTTCTTTGATTGGAAGGTGACTCGGCACCATTGTTAATTATGGATAGATGAAAATTAAAAAAGACGATTCTGGATAAGTGAGAGCCATTATTTGCTTGTCTCTAAGCAATAAGTTCTTCTCTATTAAGAGATACAGAGGGATTTAAAACTTGCCTGCTCTCATTTAGGGTTTGGATGTTATCAAAGATAGATATATCAAATGCGTCTAAGATCTCTTAGCGCTCCGCTTTATCTAAGTTCATCAAATTTTTTGGATTCAGCTCGTATTAAAGTTATATGATAAGTCATTATAGCTTAAACTTATGATTTCATTTGTGTTTACTTGAGTTTAATTTTTTGTTAATCTTATGCCACGTCATCATCCTCAGGAATCGGTTTCTCTTTTCCTTAGATTTCTAGGATAATTGAGTTGCAGTTGTCCTCGTCTATCAAATCCTTACGACACAGTGGGCAATTCTATTACCTAATCGCCCACGATTGCAAGCATGCGAAATGAAAAACATGACCTTCATTGCAGTTCAACTCGATTAATTAGGAAAGAGAAGTACTTCAGTTAAAAAATAATTTTTCGAGTATGTCGTTCTCTTGAATAAACGGCTCTAAGCAAATTGCGCAGTTTAGGTGCTCAGCTTTGAGATTATCAAGAGCCTCTTTCTTCTTCCGAAAGAAAACCAACTTCAAGAACTTTTGCATCTGCTTCTTGTTTAATGCCTTCAAGTTAGAATACATGTTTATAATTATTTTATATTGGAGTTAGCTCTATTTCTTCTTCTCCTTCTTCCTACATTAGGTTCATCTTCCTCATCAAACTCTAAGAATAACTAAATAAAGTGATAATGATCTCATCATCATCGGTGTCGTTTTCATTGTTGCTTGGCGATTCACCCTCCCCCTATTCCTCTCGCTCCCTTCTTTCTCTTCGAGCTCTGCGCCTTGTTCCCTTTCATCTCTTCTACGTCTGCGATCATCAAGATAGCTCTTGCCAAACTTCTTGTAATAGATTAGCAGGCAGGGCCAAAATATTAGAGTGAGAATTACTATCACTCCTAATTTAAAGCAACCAATTGTCACTTCAAACAAAGTAAATTGTAAAAATGAATACCTACAATATGAATTTTATAACAAGGATAGAAGCCAATAGAAGATACAATGGAGGATCATTAGTCTTATTAGGTTCGTGTTGTCAATTTTTACGCTTTGACTTGAAGTTTTTCCATCGCTTCCTTTCACTAATTCATTCCTACTCTCGTCTTAAATAAATGCACAATAATCAAATGTTTTAATGATATCTTTGAGAAATTAGATTTGGTTTGCTGTAAGCACTGAGATAGATATGGCTACTCCTATATTCATAATAAGCGAGATGTACTTGTAACGTTATCGGAGCTTTCTTTATCTGCACGAGCGTGCTAGAGAGCAGCACATTAAAAAAGCCATTGACTGGTTCTTCATCAGCATCCATATATTAACTAGTCAAGTTAAAAATAAAAAGATAGAGTTTAAATGCGGGCGTTATATAATTGCTATTTTTAATTATCCTTTTGAAAACTCTGTATGAGAGGAGGATAGAAAGGTAAATCATCAAGCATGCAAATATTTACTCTATGCTTATGCTAATATAAGAGTAAATATCCCGATAAAACAAGTGCCTAAGATATCTGATCTGGAGTCACTCGCATTTATCATGATAACGATCTCAAGTGTAAATGTTACAGCTAGCCAAAAGAGAGCAACCACGGGGTCAAAGAGTTCAATCATTCTATTGAAGAGCTGGTAGTGGCGTGGGTAGATTTACCTCCCTCGCTGTTCTATCAGCCGACTCTCGTTTAGTGAAGATGTACCATCGATGTAGCTACTCTTTATAGCATAAAATTAAACTCATACCACGAGAGTCTGAGTCATCGCCCACTCGATAACGAGATCGAGACTATGAATTGTCAATTTAGTTTGAGCTAGAGTTATATAAAGCTTGAGAATTTATAACAATAAATTTATATTTCTAATAATGAAAAAGAGTTTTCAAAACTCAGTTTTAAAACAAAAATTAGTACGTTCTCAGATCTCATTTTTAGTTAAATTAAAATCAAGGAAATAGTAAGCTCTTTCTATTTCTTCGTCTTAAGACCCAGCATGAAGAAGTAATATTTAACTATTTTTTCAATTGAGAAATTAAATCTTATATATATATATATATATATATATATTTAGAGGAGTTATTAGCTCTTGGTTGCTCCGGTTCCTCTGACTAATCTTGAGGTCTTCTGTTTGCTCTATTAGAGCCAGCTCTCGGCCTTGGCCTTTAGGCCCTCCTTTCTAAACTGGATATTACTTTATTTGGTGACGAATATTTTACCTCTTTAATCAAGATTAGACTCATCGGGCATTTCGAAGTCACTATCTTGCTACCTCTCTCTCTACCTGGGGTTACTCGCATTTTTCCTTTCTTCATTCCTGTTCGGCCTTCTTACTCTGCTTCTGGCAGCCCTTTGCTACTCTCTCTGATTATTTACTCTAGAGGGTGAGGCTGCTGGTGACTGATTGCGGTTACTCCTTGCATTTTAGATTCGCGACTAGTTGTCATTTTAATTTGGTTCTACCTATGCATCTTAATCTTATAGAAGAATTACAAATATGATTCTAAAGATATGTATGCAATTAAAATGAGTATAATTATTCGATTAACCTGTTCTGTTATTATTTCTTGGAGCAGATGATTAGTTTCTAACACTTCTAGATTGATTCTATCTATTAGATGGATCTGGCAAAATTAAAATGGAATACAAAATTATAACTTTATAGATCTTGTTCTTCACGACGCCTATTTAATACCTAGTTGGCAGTTCGATCATTCATTATAGAAAAAATAAACTAAGAATTTAAAATTCTCTTAAGGTAATGGAGGTTAGGTATTATTTTAAGAGGAAGGTCCATTATTTGCAGATGAAGAGATATTGGGGATCTCTTGATCTGGCTATTGCTACTGCATTATTTTAAATATTCTAATCAAGAGTCCATTACTAAAATAGGCAAGTTCTTATTTTATACAATTCCTATTGAAGGCTCTTAAAAATTTACATGAAAATTTTATAAACTTCCACAATATTTCTTATTTTCTATATCTTAATCACTTCTTTTTTAAACATAAATATAATTAATTTTACGAATTTTTGTGTTAATAATTTATCCTATTTTGAGGACATTTTACTGCCATTTCTTATAATTATTTAAGATTAATACAATTATTAAAAAACAAAAACCATATTAAAATTATTGTGATTAATTTAGGAGGAAGATATATTTTATATACAAGTTTAACTTAAGTAATTTAATAAATTAGAAGGAGGCAAATTATGCCATAATCTTTTTCTAATTTGACACGTTATTCTGAACTTATTTTGAGACTCTTTAATCTTTCAGTAAGTGTCATACTTTTATCATTGACATGGGAATTAAATGATGAAGATAATGATAAAATAATTACAGAATTATAGTTATAAGACAATTACTATATATTTTTGGAATGCGATTCTTCCAATTGGAAGAGTTTCTTTTTCTCCATCAATATTTATTGTTTTGTCTTTTCTTTTAGTACCTAATGGATTGAAAATGAAAGATTTCCGCAACGATACAATTTTTCGATGCACATCAAATTAAGTTTTTTCAAAGCAAATATAAGTAATAAAAAGTTTGCTTAATTGCTTTAATTACTCATGAAACTATAAAATTATATTTCTATTGTTAATTATTTGCTTGCTGAAAATTGTAATTATTCAATTTTTAGATGTGAAATATTTTGCTCTCTTATGAAGATAAATCTTGTAAAAAATAAATAAATTGTTGCAAAGTGATAATTGAATAATTGTTGCTTTAAAATTTTTAGTTTTATAATTGGTAGTAGGGGTAAAAGTTTCATATCAAATATAATAGCTAACTAACTGTTAAGGACAAAACCAATAAATTTTCTTGTCACACTATGGATATCATTATTGACGCTGCTTATCACGGACTTGGAGTCCCTATTCAATAAATAATCTTACTTTAATTTATTATTCAAATTTAATGTGAAAAATAATTAATAAGATAAATTGAAATGGTTTGTTAAACTTTGTTATATTAATTAGTGTTGTCATTTATTTTATAATTATTGCTGATAATATTCCTCTATTTTATATAATAACTTCTTTCTCCTTGTTTAATAAACTCTTTTATAAATGTGATAATAAAGAAGAATCGGACAAGATAATCTTATTGTAAAATGTTAAATGAGGATTGGATTTAATTAAAACAATAAAAGAAGAATTGAGATAGCAGTCGTAATGTCAATCTTGCTCAATATCGTATTCAATCATAATGAAAACTTGCTCTTTCGCTATTTGCAGATGCATCAAGAATATAAAAGAGCTATAAAGATTTTTTTATTAAGAGGTTAATATAATGAAATAAGTTTAAGCCTAAAACTACAATTAAGCTGTCACAGATGTTAAAAGGTATGTTTTATTATTAATTTAGAGCCTTCCTATCCGCAGAAGAGCAGATAGGAGTAAGTCTCAGAAATTTATAGACTATAATTTTGCATATAAGAGAACGCCAATTGCTCTAAGCTGGTAGATATACCATCTGTAAGATCAGTGAACGCATATGTATAAGAAGGGGAGGTGGATTATCGTGAATCTCATAGCTGTGCAAGATAAGCATTAATTCTTAAGTCTCATAGCTCATTTAATTATGATTAGCACTTCTCTCTTATATTCCAGCATAAAAATTGAATAACAGTAGCTGTTAAAATGTCAAGAAAGGAGTGAGTTGAATACAGGACTATCATGCTGCCTTATCAATTAGGTGTATTCAGAGGTAAATTTTTGGCTTTTTAATGGAAATTATAATAATATTTTAATTCAATTATTCATCAAAGATCGTGGAATTTCAAAATCTTTTAAGTATAACTAAAGATTATTAAAATTTTCAGTATAATATTTGTAAAGGAGAAGGAAAAAACTATGAATATGTTCATTTGATAATAATATAAAGACAATTTTAACACATTTGTGTATAATATTTTACCCTTGCGTTATTCTTAAATTATATTTTTAATAATTTTGTAATAAGGAGTAATCTGATATGTAGAAAAATTGGCTGACCAAAAAGGATAAGTACATTATTGATATATTTTATCATTCATAAAAATTCTAAAATATACAAAATCTAGTTTCAATGTAACTTAGAACAAGCATAAAATAATAAATCCACAAAGTGTTAAATATTTATATTTTATCCTTCATACAATTTGTTCAAAAAGAATTAATCTGATTAATTCCAAATGAGAATTTTCATTAACAATTGCTTAATTATAAATTACAAAATTAATTATATAAGTTACTTTACATTTCACTAATTAAGAGTTTATATTGTATTTTTAATTATTTGTTTTGTAAAATGAATAGTTATGCGAAGATGGTAGTTGGAGTTTTTGGAGTGGGAGTGGCCCTTTACAATCGCTTTACTGGAGTGGACTGGCAATCTCAAAGAAAGAACTTGAATAAATATATTATCTAAATATGTGTGTATGTGTGTGAATGACTACCACTTGTTCATTGCATTTTATTTCATTGTGGAGGCATATGACTAAATTTCTGACCACGAATCTAGCTAAGTCATGGAAGTTGTAGCCAATCAAAACCCCAAAACCCCATAAAATGATAAGAAAGTGAAAATAAGTTGTGTATAATTAATTTCTTTATTAATACTTATAATCATGCTAAATTTTAACCCTAAACAGGCAATCTAAAGTCTTCAAGGAAGGTGACCTTGACGTCTGCTCAATTCTCTGAATTTTTACCTTTTAAATGCTTCCCCTATTCAGATAACTGAGTT